>OMLB01019028.1:0-11595 GCA_900302555.1 Myripristis jacobus
CAAAGTTGATCTTCTATCAGCTTGAATCAGTCGGCCCATTCTCCTCTGACCTCTATCATCAACAAGGCATTTTTGCCCACAGGACTGCCACATACTGGATGTTTTTCCTTTTTCAGACCATTCTTGTAAACCCTAGAAATGGTTGTGCGTGAAAATCCCAGTAACTGAGCAGATTGTGAAATACTCAGACCAGCCCGTCTGGCACCAACAACCATGCCACTCTCAGAGTTGCTTAGATCACCTTTCTTTCCCATTCTGACATTCAGTTTGGAGTTCAGGAGATTGTCTTGACCAGGACCACACCCCTAAATGCACTGAAGCAGCTGCCATGTGATTTGTTGATTAGATAATTGCATTACCGAGAAATTTAACAGGTGTTCCTAATAATCCTTTAGGTGAGTGTACAATCAGCAAAAAGGTGACATTAATGAAATCCAAATGGTAGCTAGAAAAACTTGACAGGGCAAGCATCATGTCAGGCTTTGGTCATGATGCTGCAGATGCTGATGCCAGTGGGGTTAATGCTCGAATCTACAGTTTTATTGAAATGAAAAACAGTGAGGGAAACAGAAATAAAAACATGTGTTTGCTAAAATAGTTCAGACCAGTGGGACCCTACTGAAGGGTTGCTATAAAATCCAATAAATTGCTTGTCCTTGCTCTTCAGAGGACACGGACGCAGTCTCACTTGTTACTTTTTGCCTCACGACACACACACCAACATTCAACAGGATGTGTGAAATAATTTATGTAATCAAGTAAAGTCTTTGGCTACATTTCCCCCCTGTACATGTTGTCATATTTCAGAAACAGACACTAATTTGGTTGTGTTGTACTGCTCTAAATATGAGGTTTTAAAGTGTGGTTTATGTCCCTTGTACTCCATTAGTCATCACATTGCTTTAGATGCTGCTGTAATTACAAATTTTCATGATTGCCATGGGCATATCATTAATACATTTTCAGATTTTGTGTAGGTTTCAGCTGTTGCCTTTGCCAAAGTCACCTCTCAAAGTGTATCTGTCCCCCGCAAATCTCTTCACCTCTGTTACCGCCACATATGGTCAGAATACACTGAATTCTGAATCATAATGAATTGAAATTGTCCTCCCATCTTGCAAAACTGGCTGCATCAACTGTATAATTTCCTGTGTGGGCCAAGTGCATGTTCCCAAAACCCTATCACAAACAACTTTGCAGTTTGCAGTAAATGATTTCCCATTGTCAGTGAGCCATTTCAGCGTTTTCCACTTGACCCCGTAAGGCAAAGTGCACCCCTCCTCGATATTCTCTCTCACTCCATCAATGACCAAACGGTACAGTTACCGCTTGTTCGCTCAAAACCTATTTCTTCCCCACTTTCCTAAGGCTATCCATATCACCTGAAAGTAATCCTGCGATATGCACCTGCTGCCAGGATCAACAGTGAGAATGCCATGGGGAAAATGTAAACAGCGAGGAAATCCCGAGGCTGTGTGATTTCCTGTTCTCTCGCAAGTCAATTAAGCAGTAAATGACCCCTAGAATCCACCGCAATAAGCCAAGGACTACAGAACTGCCTTTAATATATCATAATGATGACAGTAATTGGATTGGACGCTTGATTGCATTTTCCCAAGCTGTAAAGATATTTCAGTAACAAAATAAAAAAAAAATTGAGTGCTGTTGTTAAAAGGAGTGATAAAATTCATCAGTTTTTTTTTTTTTTTTTAGGCAAGTGGTGCCGAGGGGGTTTGACTGCATGGCAGAGATAAAAGACAGGAGCACTTCTCCGGCACCTTTTGAATACAACAATAAATAGTTCTGCATCTCTATATTCTTAATGAAGCATGGAGAGGCTGGATTTTAGTCTGGATGTCTTTTTATTTATTTATTTATTTATTTATTTGGAATGAAACCATGTAACTCCCCTGTAAACACACAGTCTGGACTATTATAGTGTGCTTATGGTTAATACCTGCAAAATAACGTGCAGTGATCCATGTTGATCCGGTGCAGATTACAGCAGTAATACCTCTGAGGTTGCATTTTACTGTTAGTGTGGGCATGGGCTACTATAAAAACCACTGACACAATTAAAGTACTGCAATTCTTACTAAGGAATGTCCTTAACAATGCAACAGCAAATACATATTTTCTGACTGAAAAGTACATACCTTGATTAGAATAAACTACTTTAAGTTTCCAAATACCTACAAACAAACAACATAATAACTCTATTTCTCTCCATAACTAAAAATCTCTCTCCATGGTAGTTGTGATTTTTTTTAATAGATGTATTTGTGTTTATTAATTCAGGCTAGTGATAAAAGATATGATTTAGATACATCCTTCAGGAAGTGGCATTTAAACGCTTTGATCTCTCCTGATGATCACATTTGTCAAAGGCCCCACCATTGATTTCAGGAGATAATTATCTTGAGTGTGTGACCAAGGTCATTCTACGGGTTTATTGGAACTGAGAAAATCTTATGCTGAAAACTGGCTTGCTCCATTACCAATTCATGAGCCTATAATGACCGAATGCTATTATCTCCCCCATCAAACCAGTTCTTCTCCATCAAGATCTGTTTGATCAGTTAATCATTCAAATTCCATTTCCTTTAAATTGTGTACGTTTACAGATGAGTCGTGAGTGGCTAATAAATATTTATATTCTCATTTTTATGTTTTGGTATCAAGTTTCCGGTTAAGAATTAAAAAGTCATATCCGTTTAAAAGGCTTATAAATTGTGTTGAACGGTCACCAGGGCTTGAAACCGTTTCCAGAACATTTGGGGAATGTGTTTAGGTCAGTGTAGGAGGTCAGGTAAAGTGTTCTCATCAACCTCAAGCTTAACAATTTCCATTAAATCTGAAATCAAAATCAGAGGAATGTACCACTCAGCGCTTTGAAGGTCTCGACCAACATGCCAGCAAACAGGTCAGCATGGGGTCACAGATGATTCAGCAATCTGACAGACTTCCTGATGTCATCCTGTAATGTCAAAATTAAGACTTTCTGCTTGGGATCAGGATAATGCATTCATGTTGACGTTTTTCTTATTAGACAATGAACACTGGTTGGAAACTGATTTTTCTTCTTTTCACAACACATGCAAATGTATGGATGACATAGCTGCCACACTCTCACAACATTCACTGAGGGAAATGGGTGCACAGCATTATGGGTGTACAAAAGTCACGCCACATCTCATCATTTCCCAGTCTCTCACAGCGTGCATTTATTTTGTATAACAAGAGAAAACTATGAGGGAGCATCATGAAATTTTACATCAAAGCCATCTGAAAATCAGGCGTCTCATTGTTATGTTTTAGGAATTTAGATACTCTCTTTTGATGTGCCTTTCAAAGCCACTCAGAGCCTCAATATCTGTCTACCATGTGTTCTCCAAGGGCTTACAAAGGTAGCAAATGGATCTAAATTAATGTGCAAGTCAGAGCAAACAGTCTGTCCCAGTAAAACACTTTGACACCTGCTAGAAACCCAGATTAATTTCAGTGTCACTGATAATAGTGCCCTTTGGTGCTGCCTTTGCCTCTAATTTGGAAGATCAAACTTGAATCATGCATGTGAGGTCCTTGGCACCAATGTCAACAAGACAATTTACTGAACATTTTTTTGGTACTTGATTAAAGGGACATTAAGTAATGTATGACCTTTACCAACCTCTATGGATGAACAGTACAAACTGCAACAACCTCGAAATTTATCTCTTCCTACACGAGTCTCTGGCACAGCCCCCACCCACTGACAGTGGCCTGTAATTGACCAATGATAGTCAGCGTGCAATGTGAGACTGCCAATCATAGCAACGGCAACAGCGTGCTATTTGCAGATCTGCCTATCTGTAGTTCTTGCGACACAAACAAGTAGAGTGATATTAGGGGTGTGGTGGTGTGTGTGTGTGTGTGTGTGTGTGTGTGTGCGCAGCGGGTTTGATCCTGAAGTTCAGTGAGAGATTTTGCTGAGAAAAGTGTTGGTCATTTATCATGTTGGCACCACACACAGATGCATCAACACAAACAAACATAAGCAGAGACTCACAGGCACATGGGTACACACACACACACACACACACACGCACGCACACACACACACACACACACTGCATTTTCTTCATGGAAGTGTTTGAAAAATGCAATCCTAAATCTTTTTGATTGGTCCTATACCATAATAACCAGTCACCACGGTACAACAAAAGCACAACAGCTACAATGGTAAATAATAAGGCCTTTTGAGCGTATTTATCTGTTGGGATTTTCAAATTGACATTAAAACTCACATAGAAAGGGACCAAAGAAACTTTAGACTGTGCATGATGTTATTTGCCTTGGTCAGAGACTGTGAGGGACCAAGCAAACAGGGACAAGGAACAGCAGAAATGAGGGCATTGATTTACCCAAATGCAAAAATGTGCAATATAGTGCAAACAAAGATAGTTAACAACAGTTCTGGGCCCCAAAATGAGGTCGACAAAACAGAACTTAACTCAGCCTAACCTGAACTGAACTGAACAGAAACTGACCCAACTGCAAGGCACACAGGGGGCTTATCCTGGCTGATCAGGCCACCACACACACAGGGAGCAAACAAAGACCAACTGAACTAAACAAAGTACATTAAACAAATGCTTCAGGGAAATAATAGAGAAAATACTAAATGATATGCCCAGTATTGTTTTGAAACTCATTCCCCATCTAAGCAATAGCTACAAATCAGAATGACTAAGGGGATTCCTCCCCCCTTGAGGCAGCCGCAGTTGGTATCTCCCAGTTGCTCCTCTCAGGATTTAGGGCAGCTGTGCATGCAGGCTCCTCTTCTGCCAGGACCACACATCATGAACTCAGGTAACTCCATATATATGTATAAACCAAACACTATGTTTCATGTTTTTTTTTTTTTCCCTATGAAAGCATTTTCAAAAAAAAAAAATCTTGAGATTAAAGTCATAAATTTACAAAAAAAAAGACTGATATTCTTTGAGGTTAAAGAGGTTAAATTTATGGGGGAAAAAAATCACATAATTATGAGGAAAAAACTCAGATTCTGAGATAATAAAGTCACAAATTTGTGAGGCAAAAAATTAAACTCTAAGGAACTCTGAGAACTTTTTTTTTTTTTTTTTTTCCAGACACTGCTGCTTGCCCTATATCATGCCTGCAGTGGATGAGCTCTGCAAACTAATCAAATTATACTTTGCAGTTTGCAATTTTCTTGTGCTCGGAAAGGTAATCCTATCCCAGGGCAATAGGTGGCGCTATGTACTCTGATTAACAGCAGATGAATTGTGGGTGGAAAAAGTACTCGGATTGCTAAATGCGTCATCACACAAGACACAACAGTGTAACTTCACTGATTATTAAAAAAAGAAAAAAAACCTGACTGATTCAAATTTGTGTGCCCCTCCTCTGGACTCAAATTAACAACAGTGCACCTTCCCTCAGAGTAAAATTAAAAAAGCATCACCCTCCCCTGTTTTTCCTCCAGTCGACTCCATCCCATAATTTCTGAGAGGTCCCTTAGCTAAATAACAGAAATTAAAGGTCAAAAGGTGATGGAACAGTGTGGTGTGGCTAGTTATGCCTGTGTGGCAGCAGGGACGGCCATCACAGAGACAAAAAAACAAAAAAAAACACAAAAAAAACACAAAATGATCTAATGCTGGTATTAGGTCTTTTGCACTGTGCTTCAACATGGCACTTCCCCAGTTTATTTCCACCAAGAGGCAATACGACAAAATGATCATCGAAACAAGATTATGGCATTAAACACTGGCAGCAAGGCCTCGCTCCTCCAAGGCTGGCACCACAATGGCTGCATTTAATACAAATTATCTTCATACTGGGTTATTTCAAAGCCCTGTAAACACACTAGGCTGATTACAAGCAGTGTTGCCGGTGTGTATCGTATTCCTTTGATTAAAGGGTAAATTCACCTTGCACCCGCAAGGTGAAGAAGAAAAGCAACCCCAAAAAAAAGTACACCACAAAGATCCGCAGGCATGTGTTTTATGAGGTTGCAGAAGGTTATAATTTGTGTGGATTGTATTTTTTTTTTTTTTCCAAGCCCATTAGAAGTTTTCACAGCTCAGCTTTTGCCGATGGTCTGTTGACTCTGATGCACCCATAATGTGTTTATGTTATTTATTTACTTTTGAGAAAGAGTATAATAGAGCAATATTACTGTAAGACCCAGACTGAGATCTTCTCTCTGCACCACACAAAGGAATCTGGATGTTTGCTTGCTAATATCAGTGTGAGGAAAATATGTCATTTTAATGTTTATTGTCTTACCTGCATGTGTCGCATCTGACTGTAATTTTTAAATAAACCCAGCAGCCTCCATGCTGATTTTTGCAAAGGCATATAAAGTCTCCTTTCTTTCTCCTGTCCTCTGGTTCAGCCCGGACATCAACATTTTATTTTATTTTATGTTTTTTATTTTTTATTTTTTTTGTCCTTTTGTGGTCATGTAAGGATGATGGCAGCTTGATGGGATGGTGCAACATATAGTAATGATTTTCCTATGTGTCAGTTACTTAATAAATAATAAATACATTTCTGTGACTATCCTAAACTAATCAAGAGTCTACACTTTTATGCATAATCTTATGCATAATGCTGACGCAAATTTAAGAATGAGGTTGCTAAAGGCTGCACTGATGCCATGGCACTGCTTTATCAGCCCAAATCTCTGTTTTAAATTATTTATCGATTTACCCCTTTTACATGATAAGGAATAGGAAATGTATGGATCACAATTAGCATGTGTTGATGTGCAGTCCCTTTGTAGCCTCTCGGTGTGGAGATGCAGACATTTGGCTTATGTTTAACGAGATACAAGGAAAGAGTGGGTGCAGCGAGACACGCAATTGCCTGGTACATGTAGCTAGGCAACCCTTGAGAGCTGCTCTGGAAGACCTTGAGATGTCTCTCATAATATCACGGGCCACTGTAAGTGTGTGGAGCCTCACTGGGTCTCAGGATTTTTTTTCTCTTGCAAAATGTAGTATCAGAGCAAGTTGATGTGATGAACCAGAGCTCTGAATGGTGGAAGATTTTAGAATACGATTCTTAAGTAGGCAATGCTACCTTGGACTCTTCACTCGACCAAAACAAAAATGATAAACCTTTTTAAAATCCTTTCAGAAAAGACTTGCATTTCATCATGTGATATTATTCCAAGTGAACATTCCAATGCCATTTTACTAATATATTTATTTTTGTAAGCGCCGATTCAAACTACTCTTTCGGGAATCGTTGTACAATTGCACTCAGTGGCCACTTTATCGTGCACAATCTAATACAATTCAATACAAATGTTCTGCCATAAAGTTTCCCTTTCTGATGCCTATAATGCTCAGGTTTTCTTTTTGTCACAGTAATAGAGGTGCTCATTCAGTTCTTTGCTTGGCATTGAGCTCATAGTTAGTGCTGCTGTTGTCCTGGACTGCATTTTATTGAGGTGTTTCTACTATTCTGTCTCCCTCATGTGTATAAATAGGGAGGACAAAACATTTGAAACACCTCAATATAATGTAGTCCAGTACAAGACCTCTGCAAACTACAACCTTAATAATAAACATAGAGTTCAATTTACACATTCTCCACAATGTCAACAAAAACTGAACATTATAAACTTTCTTAAAAGGTAGAATTTATGGCAGAGCTGTTGCATGTGGACCTTATAAAGTGGCCTCTGGGTGTGCAGTCTTCAGACGGTACTATATCTTTTGGAAGTTACATTTATTAAAAGGGTTTCTTTGAAATTATCCAATGTCATGTCAAAGACAAAAAAACAGACAGCCACCTATTGGGACTAGGTTTGTTGAATGGCCATGTTTTGCTTTTTTTTTTTTTTTTTCCCCGAAACTACCTACTGTATCTCACCTCTGTTTCATTATTCATGGCTGTTTGGCTGTACAACATGGACATCTGAAACCCTCTGTTCCTGTTCATACACAAATGTCTGACTTCCTGGGACTCTGTGACAACCAGATAAAAGCAAAGCAAAGTAATACACCTGTGGCAAGAGGAGCCCTTTGCTTTTAGGGGTAGCTCGCCCACACATGATGTGGGTTCAAAGCATCCTCACCCGTGAAAGCAAGACAGAAGTTTGGAGAGAAAGACAGCAGCGACAGAGAGAGAGGGAGAGAGAGAGAGAGAGAGATGAGGAGGGAGTGACAGAGGAAATGGAGAGAGAACGAGAAGATGGGGAAGAGGTGACAGAGGAAATGGAGAGTGGGACTGATAAAGTGCACTGGATAGAGCCAGGGATAGAGATGGGGGGGGATAGTCAGAAGCTGCTCAGCCAGCTATGAGAGCAACAGTGGCGTGGGCACTCGAGTAGAATATTTTTCCAACATCATAGCAGGAGAGCTTCTGAGTGCCTCTGTTATGTGGTGTGTTTGTGTTGTCTTGCCCTCCCTATTCGAAGAGAAATAAGTGGATTATAGCATGGCAGCTATGTTGTCAAGCATGTGTCCATTAGTTGTAATGTCTATGCTGGTTGGCGCATGAATTTAATCTGAAATGTAGCACCGGTCTTCCATGACTCAAACCCCACTATATTGGCCGTATTCACTAGCCTGCTTACCAAATCACAGCACTAAACAATTATCTGAGTAAAAAATTTTGACATATCGTTCTGGTAACGTAATTATGTGAAGTTCAAACAGCCCAATGTGGTATAATCATCATTTTGTTAACTGAGGACTTGTGTGACCCACTTACATCACAAAAGTACCATATGTTTTGATTTTGAGCTGTCAGCCACTCGGTGAGAGTGTCACTTTGAACATGATGAAGATCTTGTTTTAGCACAAAACTATTCAAATGGAGTGACACTGAGGACTTTGTTTCCACCTCCCTCCTACCATAACACCACACAATTCATATCTGTGTGCAGCATCACCCAACACAGCTGCTGATTGATGCAGCATTTCTCATTTATCAGCAGCCATTCTGCACAGCTTGCCATGAAGCACAATACACTATTGATCCCATACTGCAGCAGGTAGCTGGGCTATAATAAATAAGGGAATACTCATTATGATCAATGGAGTATAGAGCAACCAATTAGGGGTAAACAATGCAACACTGTTGTGGGGTGAAAATCATGTTTCTGAGAAAAAAATAAGTCTTTCAGAAAAGAAGAGGAATTATCTATACAGTTTTTTAACATTTTAAAGACCACAGTGTCATAAATTCACTCAAGACATAAATGACAGTGTGGACACACACGCTGTGGACAATTCAATTAGTGGAGAAAGAACACCACCAAAATTTAAGTTGTGTTTTTCTGGAACAAGAAGCAACATGAAGATAATCAAATCTAGTTTTAATGCACTGTAAAATATTCACAGTGTGTGACTGCACTGATTTGTTCATCAAAATTAACAACCTCAGCTTAGTTGTTTGTATCAAAGCTTTACAAAGCTTCTGGGACCCTCAGCCCAGACCCTCTGCATATGATATAACAAACATTTTCACTAATTACAGTATTTCTCAACAATCCAGATTAGTTACAATGATGCAATACAGTTGCAAGAGAGCTTAATTAAAAGGAGCCCAACAGCAATCATCTTCATGAATCATCTTCTGACTGATTTCATAGCTTGAAATATGTCACTAATGTCTATAGAGATTGCAGACTGTTAGCCAGGTGCAGCAATGGCAAAACTTTATGGTACAAATAAAATAATTTAATATAAATATTAACATGACATTAATGTCTCTTGCATGTGACACCTGCATTCATGAAGCATATCTCACATGTCTGCACAGACAAGTAAAGTCATGCATCTTGAAAATTACTTCGCACCCTGAACTCTACAACATATTAATATTCCCTGAATTTCACAAATCTTAACATAACTTTAACTCCACAAACAGGCATTTTAAACATGCACAAGACATCTAAAGAGCCGGTTATTTCACTAAACAATATTAATTAACAAACCTCAACGCACAAACCAGTGATTTTGCAATAAGTATGCTATTACATTGTAGTCACACAAGCTAAAATAAACAACGTACTGGCTTTGCTTATTTCCTTTGTTATGATATATTGAATGTTGTTTCATAATGCATAATGTATTATTTCCTGCTCTCAGAGACAGAGAGAGAGAAAGAGAGAGGGAGATTGCTGAACAAGATTTAAAGAAAATTGTATTTTACAACACATTTTTCACACATGACAAAAGTGACCACAGACTCTCACAGCCTTCAAGAGAATGTATATGTTCACATCTTCCTTCAGGGCTATAACTACTTAACCTCTGAGCAGTATAGAGCCACAAAATAATAGTGTTACAGAAGTCTGAGGGCAACAAGAGATGCAGTGAAAAGCACTTAGCCCAAAGCTTTATTGTCCGTGATATATTTTAAAACAATTATGAATTCCTGTGCTGATGTGTTTGTTCATTCATTTTGAGTGCCCAGACGTGTTGACTGGAATTTCACAAAAACTGGGGAAATGATGCATCTTACAACTTCTTGGCGTCGTTTCCAAAATGACTCTTATTTGCTCAAGAGGTTTGCTGTAGTTACAGATCAAAACAAAGAGATATGTGTTTGCTGATGCTAGGACACATTATTCATGTTTACTGTTGCCTCATCACACCATGGAGCAACAGCTAGTCAAGCAATCCAAGATTATGACTCCAATAATAACACCAATAATAGGTCTCAAGGGCTTAGGTGATGTTTAACTTGGCCTAAAATGGTATGACTAATCATAGAATTTGTAAATGATTACCATTATTTATGATTTAGCTGAATAGCTATGGTAATAATATATATAGGACCGTATTTTACAGTACCGCTGTAGCTGATTAGGTACAGTGGTCTCAGGTTAGTTACCTCTTTAATTATTTTCACCCCTGGGCCACTAAAATGAAGAAAATGGTTTAATAGCGTGCTGGCAGGAGCTGAGCCATTGAGCCTCAGGCATAAAAACAAGAAATTGACAGAAGTTAGTACGACATAAACATTCTCATTACAGGCGTAAACAAAGTCTTTAGCATGATAGAGTGCAATATGTGTAACTTCTTTTGCACCACAGCACCCCCTAGCATCCTGTGCAGAAACGCCACAACAAGTCAACAAACTATTACCAAATTCAATGGCGTTTAATCCTGCTAAATATATATCATAACCTCCAGACAGTTATAATTCACCAATTTCCTGCTCTGACAGAAAGCACGGGGGACAGCTAAAAAGCATGTGTCCATTTCTCTGCAGTGATGTTTTATTCATCAGAATTTTCTTCCCTGGCTTTCTCTGAATCTTAGGCAATTTCATGAAGAGTTCATGATGATGCATGACAAGTATGCCTCAGCGCCCAGCCTGTCGCATGGTCTGGGGATGCAAACACACAGGCAGAGCTGACATTTTTTAATAATGCATGTGATCCAGGGAGCCATTCTGGTTGGAGCGTTGTCATTCACCAGTAAACACCACTCACAGCCACCCAGTCAGGCACTGTAAGGCAGAGTGGGCTCAAGCAGGCACCAGGTTGGGTTTAAAGAGAAAACGGGTAGTGGCACTGAAATATTGATGAATAGGACTTTTTTTTTTTTTTTTTTTTTT
>OMLB01019029.1:0-10084 GCA_900302555.1 Myripristis jacobus
AAGAAGAGTAAGGGAGAAGAAGCAGAAGGGCTGTAAAAACCTCCAGCCACTGGTTAAAAGATTCCCCTTAACTGTTTGAAACATATAAACCTAAGCCCCTGCATTTGACACAGACAACACCATTGTTACCAGCAACAAACACTAAGCTTAGCCCAGTCCTCCACTACACTTCACACTGACCTAAAAACTGTTTAGGCTCCATGAGAAACACTAACTTAAAGAGCCTCTAAAGGCATATGACAAGCCTCACTTGCTGTTAATGAAGGCAAGCTGGGGCTTGTACTCAAACTGTCTGTACTACTGTAAAAGAAACAAATCCTTTCATGAATTCCCTCCATAGACAGAAATCCACAGATAGCTGTCATTTAATTGTGCATTCATTCAAATCTTGTAATATTTGGGCTAAACATAGCACTGCTTCAGTAGCTGTAGACTTACATTTCTTCCTCAGTCTAAGATGATGCCCCGTTGGCTGACAGGTTGGGCTTCCCCAGTATTTCCTCTGTATAGTTAGCAGTGGTGCACCACAGAAAGGGAATTACCAGCACTTGTAAGACTGAAATTTCAAGTGGATTTTTGAGGTCTTGAGGTCTTAAAAAACAACTTTACAAAGGGACAATCAACTGAGTGGCAAAACAAAACAGATCTAGTGCAGGCTAACCCAAATTGCCCTAATTTAATTCAATAATGAAAGGGAACAGAAATAACACACTTTCTGATTTATTCTGATATATCTAGGTACTATTTGAAAAACAATACAATCATACCATGAGTTATCTGCACCTGTTGCATATGTTGAACTTTAAGTAATATTTTAGGTTCTAAATCTACAATCCTCTTATTGTATGGTTTAAAAAAACAAAGAAATTGAGCGTTATTGGATGTTTCATAGTGTTACTTGATATTTTGGTTGATTTGACAGCCATTCCTCTTCCAAACCCCTCCTATCATTCCTTTTTCAGTTCAATGCATTTTCAGTCTTGTGGGACAGGGAGACATGGACTGGAACTGGGGGTACCATTACATTTTAATAATTCAAACAAAATGATAAATTGACCCTTAATATGGCACATCCTATTTTAAAGATAATTTATCAACCCCTTTTATGTAATATTCCATTTTATATACCATGTGTCTATTTCTCAGGCTCAGTCACAGAAACAGGTAGATCTTCCCTACACTACTATGAGTAGCAGAAAGATGCTTGCTTCCCCTTGAAATCACCCACCGAGCCTACACTGTTCCAAGCCTATGAAGCCACACCATTGTCTAGCTAATCATATTGTCCCACTTTACTGCTGATCATGTGAAATGAGATGAGAAGCTGCCTCGCCCAATCACACTGACGCCCAGGCTGTACTCTCCAAGGCAGGATTTAATTTCACACCATCTCCCCAGGGAGAGAGTCAATCGCTGCAGAAGAGACAGTCAGGTAAGAATCATGTCAGATCTGACCTTTCACAATTAATCCTTTCTTATTTTTAGAAGCCCTAAGAAGTCTGTGGTCGTGCTAGCCTACTTTATCAGAGTGTGGGAAAGGGAACGGGTGCCATTCCTATGAAATGACTTGGCCTCAAATGCTACAAGTTACACCGGAGAGGTTGGGAAAACCCAGGGTTCACACAGATTTTTGGTGGGGCACTGGTTTAAAGCACCGAAATTGTATCACAATATCACAGGCTCACTATGGGGATAGGGGCTGGTACAGGCTGTCTTAAGGCCTCTCAGGACCCCCATAGTCAACATTCAAAAAAAAAAGTTGGTCATGAAAAATATGCAAAACAAATGATGAGAACTGAAGATTAAAAGCTTCATTGCCCCATCATACTATAGCCCTCATGTGGGTGATGGAGAGATAAAAAGCAGGGAGGAAACCAATGACGTTACTAAGTGTGTTACCATATATGGACTGTATTTGCGCAGCCCAGGCAAATTAGCTTTATGTTTTCAGTGCTGTCTTGCCCTGAGCTGGCACAGAAATCCATTTTGATCAATGTTGTTTTCAAACAACAAAAATTCACTTTCAAACCACGAATGTGTGTCAGTGAACAACAATTACTATATTATAATTCATGGCACATATAACATATAGCATGGGAATCAGTGCTCAGTCAAGTTGCATTCGGCAATGCCAACATGTACTGAAAAACACACACAAACACAATAATTTGACGGCATGAGTAATTTCTAAACTGCCTCATATTTGCTTCACAAAACTAGCGGTAAACAGATGTATGATTATAATCAGCTCATGTTGCATTAGCAAGTTAGCTAATGCTAGCATTTCACCAGCAACGGTGACACTTTGAGGGTCTCTGCACCCCCCAAAACCCACCCTGCCCCACTAAGTAAACGTCAATTCTGAGGAAACACTGCAACAATATCACATCCTATTCTATGAAGGTAAGAACCCCTAAGGCATCCTACAAGAAAATGGTTTCACATTAATGGCAGTATGGGAGAATACGATCTCAGGGTTGACTTGGGTTATGCTGACTTAGTTTACACTTGAGCAATACACCTCCATAAAGGTGAGTGGGGGGACAGATGGTAGAGAGGTAGGGGAGGGCCACACAATGCTATATGTGATGACCAGCAGAGATTAGCACTCCTGGACGTCCTTGTGAGCGTGCAAGGCCTTGGTTCTGCAGAACAGGGTTCTTCTAAGGACAAGACGTTGTGTGTTTGAGTTCCACAGAAATAAATATACCTGGCGGCATGTGGAAGCAAATGGGGCCAGCAGCAAGCTAAATTGAGTGAAGGACTAGCCTAATAAACTGACACTCACCCTTATCCTGAGAACCCCTTGCACATACATACACACACACACACAAACACACACACACACACTGGCAGGACTCCAGGATGTAGCCTGGGCCGAATATGTAGATCTACACTATTATTAGCTTAAATATTGAGTTGAAAGGCGTTGCAATGCAATCTGTCTATTGCAATATAACATACAGTACGCCATTTGCCATTTGCCAGATGTTTTGTGATTATATCTATAAACCCACATATGAAATAAAACCTGGAAAGCCAAAGCCTCGTCTTCGGTGTTTATCCTATATGAGTCTAGCTCCTGACCTAAGCTGGCTTGGCCCCTTCTTTCCTCTCACAACAGACAGGCAGAGTGACCTGATAAACCAGGGCAGAGATGTAAAGAAAAGCACCACGGTACTAGATTTTATGGATTACTGACGCTTACTAAGGCCAGGTGGCTGGGGCATTATCTTGGTCAGTCTGTTTAATTGAATGACAGTCAGTGGGACTGGGGCGTCTCGAGTGAAAGTCATTGGCTTGACCTCGTATACCTCGCATACCACGTATGTAACCCATTAGTCTGGTATCTCTGCACTCAGGCCGTGCTGTGTAGTTTATCTTAGCCGCTCGTATTTGTTCAGTAGAGAAGATAAGCTACCTCGTTTCCATTGGTGGTAAGCCTTGTGACAACGTTTACTGTGGCACCAGCCAGGTGTTGCCAGCAAAGTAAAGTAGAAATACAAATGGCTGTGACAGACAAGCACATGAATAGGGTACCTGTTTGAATGCATTTCCATTTATTACCATTTTATGCTGGCAATTCACAGTTCATGGTCATTTGCATGGCCAAGAGGAACAAGTGGTCTGTGTTGTTCAAGGCTGTGAAGAGAGGGCCTCACTGCAAAGGGAAAATGGGAAATTTCTGTTTCCAGCTGGTAATGGAAAATGAGCAGACCTAATAGTACAGGTTTTATCAAAATATTATTCATCCCTGTGAACATAACCTAGCTTTCAGTATGACCACACTCTCTTGTTCACTTTCCAAATGTTCCCTTGCGTCTTCCAGAGAGGATCAGAACAGGGCTATACCCTGCAGCCTAATTCGAATTTAATTCTGGAGGCTATGACGCTTATGAAATTGTCTTTGGCATAAGCTACGGCTCCTTGGATTCAGTATCATCAAGTGCCATTAGCGATAAGGACAAGTGAGTGAGTGAGCTAAGCAGAGGCTATAGCAGGGGCTAAGCTACTGTGAGGAGGCGGCACGAGAAGCATTTCACAGAGTCAGCAGATAGTTGTGCCCCATATCATAATAGCCTTAGCTAAACCACAGTGACCCAAATGGTCCAGCTCATGCTATGGGATTGGGCTTTCCTCACCTGATTATAGATCCCTTTTTTATATATATAGAATGGAAGGTCTATCTTGTTCTCCCAGATCCAATGACACTTGCCAAACACTTGTGTGAAGACAGAGGAGACAGAGTGACAGCATCTGGGCCTGATATCAACCCCAAAATTCAGTAAATGGACATTTTCCTGTGCAAGCATAGTTGTCTGCTCCCCGCTTAGGCACAGGACTCAGACAAGTCATCAGCTAATTATAGTTGGCAGCCAGAGGTGAATTCTGTCGTTCAGATACACATGATGATTAACAGGATATCCAGGCTTAGTTAATGTGAAAGTTCAGCACAGAAATGGTAGAAATTTTAGTGTACTGCCAGTCTTTTGTACTTCGGAGTACTGCCAGTCTTTTTACAAGTTCCACTGACGCTATTATAAAGCGTAAAATATAGCATAAGTACAGCATGCTCGGCCAAAGTCCTCACACATTAAAATATTAGACTATGCAAAGCACAGCAAATGAACAGCAAACTTAAGCCTTCCAATTACAGTACTTGACAACGTGGGAGCTGAATGATTCAGCAAACTCGCCCTCGTGGCACAGAGTGATCAGACTACTTCTATCATGCAGAAGAGGTCTGAAAAACCCACCAAGCACTAAATCCTTTTAATACCATGTCGAGGTACAATTTGCATGAGAATCAATATGGAGCAAGGGAGTCTGTGGCTCACAGGGCCTTGCATTAAGGACTTTGTGCTTGTCTGAGACTTATCCCATTCTTTTCTCAACAGGAAGGGCTGAAATGATCTTCCACTTCAGAAAACACCCACTTCCTTTCAGTCCAGTATGACCAGAGGTATGACACACTGCTCTGGCCTTTTCCATGCAAGCAATGCCCACCATGGTTGCCCCAGGCCCAGTGTCCAGCTCAAAGCTAAATCTAGATGGACAGCAGAAAGCAAGGGACATGTCAACCATGCCAGCATCTAACTCAAAAGGTTAATTATGAAGGGGGCTGTATGAAAACCATTAAGCCCAAGCTAATTTAGGCCATCAGCTATTCATGTCAAAACATCAGCGCCTGTTCTGTGCAACAACATTAGCCTGTGGCTAGACCTTGTTATTTGGAAAATTTGAACACGGAGAGTTACAAGGAAAAACTTTGCGAGAACCGCACAAAGCAGGCAGTGACAGTGCAGATGCCACACTGACGACAAGTCTTTCTCTAGAGAGTGAAAAATATGAAGCCCATGTGGCAAAAAAAACAAAAAACAACAACTTACATTTACTAAGGCACTAGGGAAGGGGGGCAGTCAACTGCTGTGATAATGCCTCTCTCCAAGGAGTCAAAAGAGAAAGTCCATTACAGCACTGGGAACTGCAGTAAGGATAGTTACTGTGTGGCTTCCACTGCTCTTGTGCATTTTCTCCTACTCTCTATTTTTTTCCCCTTCTCTACCCGTTCCGTCTTATTCAGTCTCTCATTCTTTCTCTCACACAGATAAAACATTCCCTATCACCTCCCTCCCCACCCAGACCGGTATGCAGCACACTGCAGCAAACTCTTGTTAAAAAAAAATTGATAAAAAAGGCCACCAATGTGACGGTTCTTCCCCACCTCGTTTCACCGAGTCCCGTACTTCTGCTGTGCGCCTTTCTCCCTCTACTGTCCCGAACATAGGAGGCACCCCGTGCTTCTGTGACGCTGAGCTAGTGCAGTTCTCCCTTCGGCCTCAGCGACTGGAGTTAATGACCATGTGAACTGTTGTCATTCCTCGTGAGCTGCCGAGTGCTGCAGCCGGAGGGCCATGCCTAGACAGGGATTTTCTCTCTCTGTGTTTGTCTCTCTCTCTCTCTCTCCCTCTCTCTCTCCCTCCCAGCTACGGAGCAAGCAACGCAGGCAGGCAGGCGGGCAGGCAGGAAGCAGAAGAGTGTCTACTCCAACTATCTGGCTGAAGCACTTCCAGCCAACCTCCCCAAAGCCGGCCCCTTCCTGCCCACCAGCCTCTGGCAAAGCCCGGCCCTCTTTCAGCTCCAGCCAATAGCAGCACGGATACCCTGAATCACAGGTTTATGGGCCTCTCTATTGGCTCAGTGTGAGCTAAGCGACAGGGCAAAACTGTGCTTACAGTGACAACCTCTGAATGCTGATCTTAAAGGGTATTTCCCCAATTTCATGCCTTGCTCAATCGGCTATCACATTATTTATTCTTTTGTCCGTTATTCTTTTAGCAAAAAGGATTACGTTTCATATTAAATCACATGCCTGGAAATCATTTTGCCACAGAAAACAGGCTGAAGAATATGAAAAAAGTCTAAGCTCATCTGTCATTCAGTACATGTCATCAGTAACCTATTATTAAGTTAGGATTTCCATGATATTCCACGTTCCCGGCACTAAACATCAGCTCTGTCCTTGTCCACATGCTAACATTACAATTAACACCATCCCCCCAGGAAACAGAGCACCACATCTCTGTCCCCTCCTCCTCTGACTCCTTCCTCTATTCCATCAGCATCCGTCCTCCAAACTCATCTAGTCTACTCCCCCATCCAGACGCTTCTCTCCTCCTCTCCTAGGTATCTTTTCTCTTGCCCTCTTCTATTTCTCTCATCTCATACCTCACCTCTGTACAAATCAATATGTTTTATCATCTATTTCTCACCTATTTCATTCAAAGTCCTGAATTTCAGGGTTTTAAGGTCTTGGTCCATTCCCTGTCTTTTCCTTTCTTTCTCTGCCTTCCCCTCATCCCGCTCCTCTCTTCTTCTCATTGATGACATATCGGTTGGCATCATATGAGCTGTGGAGCCTGAGCGTCGCAGAACTGATGAGTCAGAGCTCCAGCTTCATGATTTTTCGATCCAGATTCAATAGAACAGCTGTACTCTCTCTCTCTCTCTCTCTCTCTCTCTCCCTCTCTCTCCCTGTTTGTCTTTCTCACACAAAGATGCCGAATGACGCGTCAGCCTGTGCATTTCATTAACATCAATGAGGCTAGACGTGCTTTACAGTTCCACGATAAACAAACTCATTAACTATTCAGTTATGCTTTGATAGCAATGCTTAATCTGATGCTTAATCACTGGTTTTCTCAAGCTGCAGAAAGGGTGGGGGTTAATCTGTTAAACGTGAGGAACTGCCTTGCTCAGCAAATAACTGTCTACTGGAGGAGGGGGCTTTTTAACACTGACGTCATCTTAGCTGTTGGAACACCTGTAGGGAAATTACACAGACTGGTGCTCTGCTGTCACATTAAGCTGAGGGAGGGCTGAAGGGGGCCAGGGTATCAGCCTTTCTCAAAAGCAAAAGTGTCACCTTACACCAGCTTTGAATGCACTCTCCCTATGCTACATCATGTACACAGATGCAGGAGATAAAAAAGGCACAGAGCTCCAAGATGGGAGAGGGTGACAACAGATTATTGCAGGATGAAATATGCCTGGTATGAAGGAAAACACCTCATTGGGCTAAATCAAGTCAAATCATTCACCTTGTAAACCAAGCCCAGTGAGTTATTATTCATCTAAACTAACAATGGTTGTACAAGCCAGCCTGCTTTATCAACCGCGTTGTGATGCTGCTTAAGCTGCAGAGCACATCGGCTGCAGCACACTTTCAATCTCTCATTTGGTTTGCAACTGACTTCGCAATAACCACATTACTGAATAACTGTCAATAACTGTATAACAAACCCTGCTTCTAGCTAATTTCCAATGGCAGACCTCAGATAGCCTACCTCCTAAATAGATTTGTCTGACAGGAAAACAAACAAAAGCCTGGCGGACAAACAAGCTGAGCCACTTCCTTCCCACATGGTATCCCCTCCCCTCTTATTATCCCTGTCCTGTTTGACCCCGAACAGCTTGGCTCACTCACACAGGAAGATTTAGGACTCTGTGGCCCAAAGCATGCATTTGTAAATATAAAAGAAGTATTCTGAAACAATGGCTAATTACGGGAAATGAAGACTGACGGGTTTAAAGTGCTTTTGAAAATGCCTTCCACACAGGATAACACTGGGGTGTTTGACTATCACTACCACTGGGTAGGTTAACATTATAGAGGGGAAAAAAACGACATGGCTCAGAAATAGGACACTGAAGAAAGATCAATGAAAAGGCAGCTGTGTTTTTCTATTGTTAGCTGTAATCAAATATCAAGCGGCAAAGCGCTGGGCCTCCACAACACTCATTCTTCTGAGTCTGTCATGGACTTGGAAGACAAGATGAGTAAAAGCATGCCCCTTACAGATGTCTAGACAAGTGGTCAATCAAAGCTTTGAAGAGCAAGCAAAAGGGTGTGTCTTGAAAATATGTCCAGATGTAAAAAAAAAAAAAAAAAAAAAAAGGAAAAAGGAAAAGATTAAGAAACATACGTGTTATTGTGAGATCACACAATGCCCAGGTTAACAAGCCTTTATACAACATTTATTGGTGCATACTATGCCTATTTGTAATTATACAAGGCCTCTTTCCAAACAATCATATTGCTTCGTGGAGTGACGTGCCACAGCTGAAAAACTGTTCAGAGTCACTGCCCTCGATGAGCAGAATATATCTCATATAATTTAAAGAACAAAGTCCACCTTGTTTTGTTATCGACTACCTCCTTCCTGCCTGAGGGGGTTTCCGTGGATGCCATACTGTTTTGTGATGACCATTTGCATTTTCAGAACAACCATTCATTTACCATAGATGGCTAAGTAAGCTTACCTAATCGTAAAGGCTCCTGCTAAGCCAAGCCTGCACTAGATTCAAATGTGCCTTCGCCTGGGCTTAATTAGCGCTGGTTAAGAGATTCTTTTAGACAGTTGGTGAAAACAACAATTAATCAAAGTGGCATTATATTTTTTTAGGCTTACAAGGGTTTTATATCAGTAATTGGAGTTCATGGCATACAGTAAAGAGTTCAATGCACAATGAAAACTCCATATGTTGCTTTGACTGATGGGCAATCACTGGACATTATTATTGTCATTATCATCATCATTATTGTTATTAACATTAGTATTACATCATGATTTCGTGTTTAGGAGAAGGATGGGAAGAAAGTGAAATTGCAGACATTAATTCAATGTGCAGCTTATCAAAATAACAATGATTCCAATGTCATTGTCATTTCTGATAGTGGACATGAATTCAATAATAAATGAGTTATTATCAAAACATCTCCGGCTGGACTCATCAGGCCAATAGCTATGTTAGATCAGTCAGAACCATCACACAAAAAAACATTTAGGAGAGAAACACACTGACCACTTAACGTCGTAGTTCAAACGATATTGTTAAAGGCGGTAGCTTTCACTTGTTTTCCTTGGGTGTATGTAACACAGCTTGTGAGCTAAGGTAGCTAGCACAGAGCAGACCACTTATAACCGAGGAATGTTGATACTGTTGTGGAGGCAGCAGCAGGAAAACATTTGGCTAGGCACGATACAAAGCCCTGACAAGGAGAAGGCACAGGGGGAGAAAGAGCATTTCTGGAATAGGAGGCTAGCGGCTAGGCTAGGCTAACTACCTGCGGCTTACCTGATGACGAACCTGTCACATCCAGCTGCACTTGAGCCACCGCCGCCTACTCAAGAGCGCTGTTTTCGGTCGGAGCGGGACCCGCGGTTCGGAACGGGACGGTACGTGTAAGTGGCTTGTCGACAGAGTCCTCCAGCTGCTTCTTTTCAAACCCAAACTTTTCCGCTTTCCGAGTACATCTCAGAATCAACGTTAGGCTATTACTCGCTACACGCTAGCTCGCTAACTACTTTTAAGGCTAGGTTGGGAAGCAACAAGCGATTTTGACAGTTCGAGGCAATGTTGAGGCAGCTTCGCTAAGGGGGGTTAACGACATCCAAACATGTATGCCGAATTCATTATCGGGGATGTTTAACGATAATAAGCCACTGAAGAAAACTCAATAACTTGTTAATACAGTATATACGTGTGTCTGCTTCAGTTCAATCTGTAAAATCTATCTGTG
>OMLB01019029.1:10104-21852 GCA_900302555.1 Myripristis jacobus
AGGAACCAAGGGCATGGGGGGGTGCGAGGGGGGCTGCTTGTTGCCAAGGAAACAACAGTGAATCACCCGTGGGGGGAAAGATGTGGCCACTGATTTATCAACAGCCATATCTATTGTTATGTTATTGTAGTTTATTATGGTGGATATTAAACATCCTAATTTTGACTACTTTTGACTGTGGAGCGTGATAATGTAGTGATTAACCAATACTGAAATTGATTAGGCCTATGCATTTTAAGTATTTTAAGCCATTGTTTTTTTCATGCAAGGGAGATTTTAGGGGGGATTTGGCTTAAATAACTAACTTTCTTTTGAAATTGAACTCCTGTCATGATACGATCTGAATCACACATCATGCAAAAAAACAGGATTCATCAAAATCCTAGACCTTCACTATAAGAATGTAAGCCACAGATTTTGTTTTGCAGTTTCAAAGCTATGCACTGGTGAGCAATTTGCTTTACTCTGTATCAAGCTACTGATGCAGAAAACTACTTTCTTGGTGTTTTATGTTTGGTGATGCAGTGATTTGCTAAGCTTCATCATTAACATTATTACTATTATTATTTCTGTTATTATTATTATTATTTTCTTCAACCCCCCTGAAAATCTCTTTCCATTACGCCCCAGCTGATGATCAGTGTTAAATTAGCATATCGCCACCACCTCGTGCTTTGCAGAGGATCATGCACATCCCCAGCATTTTGCAGCCTAATTGCATACAGCTGGCTGGATTTAGCAGTCTGTGACACACAGAGACCCGTTGTCAGTAAGGAGCGCAACGAGTCAACAAGGAGCAAGTCACAAATATCCCTGGAATGAACAGAGAGAGCAGCAAGCACAAATTTAGCCCCACTGACTGCTGCCCACACCATGTGCTGCCTATTGAGCGCATGAACAATGAACATAGCCATCACAGTCTGCTCTGTCAGGGCCGCCTTAGTGGAATGTTACTGGGCATGAAGGCACCGCAGAGCCGCTTTGGAGGCTGTCAAAGCACAGGGCCTTTGGGAATGTCACTGATAAGGATGTTATTAGTCAACAAGGGTTGGATGGGAGCTGTGTAATAATGCATAGTTGTTTGAAGCACAAAATCTGATGGGTTCACTCACAGATTTGTGTTGAAATTGAAAGCTGAAGAGCTAATCTGGGCTCACAATGGAGATGATGACTGTTGGCATAACTGCCCCTGTCTTTGTTGTGTAAATATACTCAGCTGAGTGAGAATTCGGCTTTCAGAAACTATCTGAGGCAGTAGTTTTACAAGACGTAATGCAGGTTACTGTCAGTAAGAGGCATCAGTCATGTCCTGTCCAGCTCAGTTGCGGTATAGTTCATCATTTGGTATGTGGCACCTGCAAACTAAAAGTTTGTATTGACCCAACATGACCTCACGCAGGCCAAAAGGACATGACTCAAAATAATCAAAGCAATTGTTCCTTGTGGTCTGCCGCTTATCCTGTTATTTCAATATGCTGATCTTTGTTTAAGTCTTTAACTGAGAGATTCCAATGTCATTATTCATTTCCTCGATCTCTCCATTCAATACGCAAGACCCTCATCAGAATCTGTTGTACAACAACAGTGTAGCGGCGTACTATACAGCACATCGACGGCAGCACTATTCTACAGGAAAACTGGATTTTCAAGACATAAGTGATTATGAAAAACTGCTCACACAGGTCAAGCTCATTCCCAAGGGCTAACGTATTGATCTCAATGCAGAGGAGGCATTTGTAAAAATGCTGCTGCCGGCATACTTCTCTAAGTCGCTGAACGCCCACGCTCTCACAAACACACACATACACACACGGGCATAAAGTGCATGTGCACATAAAAACACACACATACACACAAAGTGCAAAAAAAGATACCCATATACACTTTGCTTACTTAATTTCAAATGAAGTTTTGACTATTTAAGTAGCAGTATCTTAAAATAAGCCAGATCACTGCTCTAATTTCACTTGATCGCCTCTCTTCATAGTCCTTCCCAAGATTTCTCCATTTTTCCTGTTCCATCTGTGGGGTTTTTGGGGACTTTTTTCTTGGCCGCTGTGAGGATTAAGTCAAGGGGTGTCATCCTGTTTTGTTTGTTGTAAACTTGTGGGCCTGTAAAGTGCTTTGAGACTGCAAACAGTGATTTGGGGCTCTAAATAAACTTAAACATAAGTGAAATTCTTTCACCTCATCACCAGATTTTTTTCACCTGTTTCAGAGAAATAAGAATTGAAGACAGGGCATTGCAATGAATGCGCTATTAAAATGTTTTTATCCAGTGTGGATTCTCTGTATCTCAAATATACATACAAACAAAGAAAACAAAACAAAAAATGAAGACAAGAAAGGGCGTAAAGCAAATGCCTGTGAGTGCTGTGTTCCATTAATGTTTTGCACTATACATTTGTTGCAGCAGCAGTGTGTGGGGTGGACCTTGGGATCATCTGAGGGGGCGTTAGGCAGAAAAACAACCGCAGTTTCTTCAACATACCACTGTTGGTTTCTCTCAAACAAAGCATGCAGAGACCACATAGCGAAACAGTACGTCCCTGCGGATAGTAGACAGTAAACAGACGCACAATCAGACAGGCACACACACTAGGGCAAAGCTCTCACATTAAGATCCTTATGCACACACACACGGATTTATGCACAAACACACGCGCACATGCACGCACTGGGCCGGGCTCTCACGTCAAGGACAGTATTGATCTTGGAAATCTCTGTACTCTAAATGAGAGCACACCTGATTATGAAAGCTTTTAACCCAAATGCTTAATGCAGCACAGATTTAATGGAAAGAGCTTACAGCTAACACAGAGCTCAAGAGTGTGAGTGAGTGTGTGTGTGTGTGCATGTGTGTGCGTGTGTGTGCTTACCATGCATGTCAGTTTAGTCAATTTGATTGATTGTATGGAGATCACCTGGGGTATTGTACTCCCAGTATGACTTTGATGAGCATTTTACTAATCACAAGGCCTAAGTAATGATGGATTGAAGATGGTACTTCTCTGTCAGTTGGGCATTTTTAACAAACTGATCCACACATGCATGCACAGTGCATCGGGTGTGTGTAGTTGAAACGCTGAGAGGATCCATTTTGAGGTAAACTTATTGTCTACGGAGTGGAGACCAGTTATTCATCATCATAAATCATCTACTCTGGCTTTTTTTTTTTTTCATTTGCCTTCTTCCATTTCTCTAGAATCCATTTTAAAGAAATATGCTCTCAGGTTTTTAGAGGAGTAGTTAATTCTCAGCTAGTAATTATTACATATTTTAAAGCACTGATTTGCAGTTTGGATGTAAGAGCCTTTTATACAGCAGCTAAGCCGGTCTGCATTGTAAGGTGAAAATCCTTTAACTGCAGTTTAGGTGATTTTTTTCCCCCCACATTTTGGCTTTGTTTGAAGGATTACCTGCTCCTCTCTGGGTTAACAAAGTTATACAACAATGGATTTATGAAACCGTTTCAAAAACCAATCACAAATGCACAGTGGTCAAGCGAAAAACAAGGCTGTTTTTCTTCGCTCCTGGAAGCCTGACATTTTGGAGATGTGGGCTTCACCCGGTAACAGCGCTATTATAGTAGAAATATAACTTCCTGAGTTAATTCAATATAAAGTGTATCATATTCAGAAACACCAACCTTGGCATGCAACATGTAGATTCACAGACTATAACTAGAACATTTGTTTGGCTTAGTTTCCAAAATACCCAGAAAAGATAACTTAAGTGAGTAAATTTTAATTTTATGTTAGGTACTGACCTTTTTTTTTTTTATCATAGTAGGTATGTCTGTTTTTCAAATGGCATGTATCTCACTTTGTAATAACCTATGGGGAATCATGTCTTAAGTTCATCATCATTCAAAGCAACCCCATTATGATTTACATTAATTTAATCTCCAGCAGCAATGGGTTGTGTTTTAAGCTTTTCATAGTTGTATGATCCCCTCCCACAGCAGAGTAAATCCAATAATAAGTGGTGGCATTTCAGATAAGAAACCCGACTGGCAGTAATTGCGAGAGATGAAAATCTTGGAAATGTCAGGAGAAATGGCATATTACCATGACAACACGGCTATTGTCTTGTCAAGGTTGCAGTGCGTGGAGTTTCAGCCGCAGCCAAACGAGACCCCGATTCTTGTACTCCATTAGGAGCAACAGCAAATAAAATCGCCCTGTTCTCTAGAAGTCATTATTCCCCGCTGAAATTGAATTGACTCGTTTCCAGAAATGGCCCGGCCGAAAATCTATACACCATCATCAACTTCCCCGCCACAGTCCAAAGTGCTTCCAAATACAGTAAAGGAGTTTATATTATTCATGAGCTGCAGGTTCACACAAGGCCAGCAGCATCGCCAAGGCTCCTTAATGGTTGAACCGCCCTTCAGCGGGGCTGAACCCGCCCTGTGATCCCTGCTTGGCAGTCCCTGCTTGGCCCAAAGGATTTAGACTCCTTTGAAATATTCAATAACGCATTAAGGATCAGAGAGAAGTCAGCCAATTATGTTCACTTTACATCACTCTAACACACAGCCTGTCCCTTTTTGTCTCTTGTCACACACGCTCATGAACACACACAGTGAAGTTGGAGGTAGTAATTAAGAATTTCAACGCTGACTAGGTCGGGCGACGTTGGGAGTTTTGTGAATGAAACATGAATGAATGGATGTTTGAGGTTTGCCAGTGATAAGCATGTGCGAGTGCGTGCCTCTGTCTTCCAGCGTTCATGACAAGGATGTCGGATGTATAGCAACGAGGAGTGTGTAACATGATGTGTGTTCATGCCAGTGTGTTGTCTGCGTGGGCGTGGGTGTTCCCCCGCAGTCTAAAAAGACAATAATAACCTATCTCAAGGCAACCCATCAGCTTGAAATATTGATGCTGCTGCTGCAAGGCTGCTGCAGCAGGTTACAAGGACATTTCCAGTGCCTCATAGAGGAAAACAGTCAAAAGTTGCCATTAGCAAAGACATGCTGATCTGCTACAACTGCAACAAACCAAACCCGTCTCCTCTGCCTCTGTCTCTCCATCCAGCCTCTCTAAATCAACCAAATCATATCCTTTTCAAACCCTTGAACTCTCTGATTCGCACTTAAATTTTCAATTACATCACATTTACACTGAGTAACGTATTCAGACCCAAGATGCCATTGATTTATGGCTGCAACATTGAATCAAACAGACAATATCGAGATGTCTTGTTCATCCTTTTAAACCACATTTTCCTGTAATTTAGCAGGACATGTTTGGTGTCTTTGGAAATCTTGGGATCTCCACTAGGATTAAAAGTAAAGTTGCAGCTGCAGTGCAAACAAACCTGCCCACGGGGTTAAAGGTGCTGTGTTGTAAGAATCTAAATTCTCAGTTTTGATCGAAGGTTCTTTAATGAGGATATTGTTCAAATTTGATTGTGTTTGAAGGGTCAAATTTGACGTTTTTCCAATTTCAATTCGAGGCAGTTTCAGATTAAGTCCTGTACAGAAGAGTAACTGAGTCACGATTTAATAAATAAATAAATAAAAATATCATTTGAAATTTTGAGATTAAAGTCAAAAGAATGTTGAGAACCTGATTTGATTCTTGAAAATGTAACTTTACTCCCAATGTTTTGACCTGTTCCTTGAAAGATCTATAAAAAAAAAACTTTTTTCTTATCATGGTCTTATTACTTGTTCCAGGCAACACCACTAGACTTAATATTGATTGGCTGCTGTCAATACACTATTACTTTTTTCTCAAGTCAGGCTGGTTTGCAGCATTTAAACAGGAAAACCTCCAGTCAGCAGGTTTAGTTGTTGTCCGTCAGGGTTTAGCACTATGACTATTCTGCCTTTGAGTACTTCAGTCTCAAATTCACTCAATAAAAACCCTTGTAACTAAACAACATTTATTTGTAAAGGACCTCAGCCAACATTTTTTCCTATCCTGAGCCACAGTACATTTGAAAGCAAGGCCCAGAAAACTGAATTATGATGCAACTTTTATTTCTTCCTTGTTTCCTCTCAGAGCCTGGAATGCAGTGTACAGAAAGCTTCCCACAGCAACATGACACATAAAACATTCACACCGATCATTCATAAATTAAAACAATGCAGTAACTATGTGAGCTAAATAGACAAGGAAAACACACACCCACACACACACACACACACACACACACACACACACACACACACCCACACACATGCACATGCAGTCTATGGCTGGCAGCTCTCCATGTCACTTTGTTCTTCAAAATGGACTCACCTCCAAAGGGACGGCTCAGCTTCTCAAGTTGTTGTGATACAGTTGTTCGTTTTCTGAAGACCACTTTTTCTTTTTTTTTCACTGCGTCCTGCTCAGTGGATCAAACAGGCATTTTTACATGTTAACTTTTTTTACTGTTAACTTTACAATAAGTTGCACAATAATTATACCACTGCTATTTTCATATTTAATACTGAGTATTAAATGCCAATGCAGCTCTTTGTTCCAGATAGATAGATTGATAGAAAAACAAATACACACATACTGATACATTAATGCATAGATAGATGGATAATGCAAAAGAAAATTAAAATAGTCTAAAACTGATAAATCACAGTTTTCTCTTATTTTTCCATCTTTGGCAAAATGTGTTCAAGTGTAATAAAAATCAATCCACAGGAGTTGCCTTGGCTCCAATAATGGTTTGACATCGCCATCTAGTGGCCATGACTGGTTCATTACAAGAGTGCATGCAACCAGAGCTCAATTTTACACATCTAGTACTGACTAATAAAAACCCTTACGGATGATCAAAAATATTTTTGCCTTAAGGTCATTTCAGTATAATGCATGCACACTGATTTCTATTTTTATACGAAAATAAATGCCAAAAGCATTACCTCATATGATGACTTCACGCAGAGAGAGGTTTAGGAAATTGAAAGTGCCCTGGATCCCATCCCAGCTCCTCTCCTTGAGTCATCTTCTGCTCATTGCCCAAATCATTAACCACTCTCCCCAAGCTGGACACGTTCCTCCACTGTCCACTTGCAGGCCTCTCTCCAACTGGCATTCCCGTCCAAAGACATAAAAACTGGTCATTACGGCCAAGCTGCAAGATCATCTCATATTCAACACGTGTTTGAGGATTCTCCCCATAGCAGGGAAATGACTGCTTCTGGTCATTCAGCAGCTGATCACTTGTTGTTATTCTGGACCGGAGGGCAGCATTCAACATCACTGACTATTTCATCGCTTTCTGTTTATTTCCTTAGCACTATTTCAACTGGTTTCAGCTCTATCTTTCTGGTTGAACTGCATGCATTTCAGTGGGAATCAGGGCATGTCCAGGATGCACTTCATCACCTGTAGGGCCCCACAAATCTGCATCTTTATTTCCTCTATCCTGCCCCATTCACTTGGATGATTTGCACGCACAGGACTACATACTGTTGCTATGCCAGTAATGCCAAGCGTCCTCAGCATATGACTTTATTATTTTCATCAGCTGAGCAGCAACCAAAGTGGTGCCTTTCTAGTGGAGGCCCTCCTACTCCTGCCATCTTCAACACGTACCTACATCATAGCTCACCTCTGGAGGACAAAATATTCCTCTCATCTTTTTGGTAACTGACTGGGCTTTCAGAGTCAGCACTCTGCACTTTTGATGTCCACATAACACACCTCAGAAGTCCATCCCACTCTCCCGGCGGGCTGACACCTTTAACTCAACGCTCCAACACTGAAACACACTGGGATCCCTCTACAGGCTCCAGTGTATTCAACAATGCCAGGTTCCCTGTGAAAGTGCATTAACACATTACACTTATGCTGGCTCAACTGTGCTGGTACACTCTCCAGCTGATAAAATGCCCAGCACTGCTTTTTTTCCCCCTACCTGTTATGCTTTATGTCATCAGTCTACTTCAGTTGGCTCTTCCCTCACAGAAGAGTGCGAAAGTCCAACAGGAAATTAAAAAAATAAATTGGCAACCCATAAAAAAAGCACTGCCAACAATACAACTACTACTGCTACTACCACTGCAACCACTGCTACTACTACTATTAATAATAATGAACTTTCTTTGTATAGCACCTTTCCAAACACAGTTACAAAGTGCTTCACAGCAGCTAAATAAAAAGAAGAATCCAATAAAATGAAACATTATATAATCTATAATACTGTAAGATCTCTGTAAGTCTGAGAAAAGTGTTGAGTTGAATCAAACAGGGGAACCTATTCTGTAAAAATCTGCTGTGAAGGTAGTGTCACTGTAAATGATTCAACAATATGGGATGAGGGGGAAGTGCATGAGACTAGATGCTTATATTAATCTCCATTTGCCCCAGTCAAGCTCTTGGGTATGACTGTGCAGGACTGAGTGAGGTTTTGCTGATTTGATCATGCATACGGTACATTTTCAGTAAATCCGCACTGAGCAATAAAGGTTTGAAAAAATAACCTCATATCCAAAAGACTCATCTGTGTTTGATTGAGCTTGTCTAGATGGTGGAGCCATGTGAATGTCCCTTTAAGAGCAGAAAGGACTTTGTTGACTTGTGCCGGCTGCAGGTGGCAATGTTGCTCCACAAGCAAACTGCATCACATCCACCATCCCTCTCTTCCCTTTCATGAGCTTTTCCGCTGCTTTTTCTTCCTCTTCTGCAGATGAATGGAAAGAGATGCAGGATATTTATGCGCACACACATCACAGGAAGAGTAGATGAGCAGCAGCAGACTCAAATCTAGTTAACAGTGACTGTCTCTGTATGATGGACACAAAATGCCCTGCACAGAGGAGAAATCATTCCAATGAAATGTCACTGTATCCTATACAGATCTAAGGATTAATGAATTTAGCATGAAGAATACACTCTCATTATTATATTCCACCATTTCCAAGTCATGAATTAGCTGTAAATCAGAGCCCAGATTTTTTTTACGATTCCAATTTTTATGCACAGATAAAACATATTAGCCTCCACTTGAATCCATCATGGATAATTTGAATTGTCAGTGAGATACTGATCTCAAACCTGAGGCACCCGAACTCGGGGGCCCGTGTCCACAGCAGCTACAGGTGTCAAAACATACAACAGCACAGCCGAGCATGTGTGTTATAGGAAGGTAATGGTGGAGTGAGGTGTAATAGCAGTGGGAAATTGTGTCCTGCAGACAGGTTTAAAGGCTGACAACACGGAAAATCCTGTTTTCTTGCTTTCTAACCTGGAAATTTCTGCAGCGCTGCGGATTTATCAAGTGGTGAAAGATATAGGCCCAGCACAGAAGATAAGCAGGAAAGGTGGGGGATCATGTATGGATGGCGTGACATGACACATAGGCTATGTCTGTATGTGCGTGTGGGTGTGTGGGTGTGTGTGTGTGTGTGTGCTAGCAGACATTCTCTCACACACACAGGAACACGACTCTCTGGGGACTGAGAACCAAGAGGATGGATCGGAGGCAAAAACAGGATCCTATCCCTCCATGAAGCAAAGGCAAACCAAAATAGAGGTGCTGACAGCTTCCTCCATCCAAACCCGGTGGGAGCGCTTATCCAGTTTTGCGTTGTGAGATAAGAGGGGGATTTATTTATTCAGGTTGATAGCTCTGGCACACTTTGAATGATAAAAGAATGTGTTTGTGCACTGCGTGTTGATCCACTTTCGACGTGCCAATCAGGATTAAAGGTCATGGTCTATAGGAAAAATATGGGTATATTAGAATCCATAAATAAGAGGTGTGAGTTTGTAACCTGGGGTACTTCTCAGCTTCAAACTCTGCTCTAAGTCGGGAGAGGGTTCCTTACTTTTTCTTATCTCTCCATCCCTTTTTATCGCCTTTTCCCTCTTTCCCTCTTTGACACGGATGCTGCAAACACAGACACACACAGAGACCTGAGACCTGTGATCAAACATTGTTCAGCACATTCCCATCAAAGGACATGAAAAACATCAGACAAAAAACTTCTCAGTCCACATCAAAGATGACAATTAGAATATTTGAGCCATTGTCTACCAAAAAAACCCCCACATCTAAAGCAGAAATAAACGTAACGGGGGCCTTTTGTTGTGGTTATTCTCCTGGTGGATGAAAGGAAGGTGTTGGGTTCACTCTGGGATGGATCCGCTGTTATTCCAGTCGGAAAAGACATCTGTTCTGCAGTAAGTCACATCCGTGTTAACTTCCCTGGTGCAGTTGCTTCCCAGCATGGTGATTTATTTGTCTTGTATCGCTGGTGTTTCGGGCGAGCCGCCCCGGAGAGATTCTGCACCGTGCTGTTGGCACAGCTGACAAAGAACCATGGGAACGCCGGGCTCCAAGAAACACTGTATTTTCATTTTGTGAGCTGTTGCATTTGGCTCGTGCCGCACATCTACATAAGTTTAAAAAGAATGCAGCGTTGGAACAGCAGGCTTACTTGGGAAAACGAAAACCTCAGTTTTTCGGAAAGGTTTAAGAAAAAGAATCCGACTAGGCTCTTTTTACTTTGATATCTTTAACTATGAGAGGTTGTCCAGAGGCTGAATTGATCTCAGAGGAAACATGCAGGCTGTATAGTGTTGTACTTTAAATGTCTCACATTATATGAGAACATGGGAATTCCACACTGAATTTGCTTCTGTGCTCTTTGATGAAGGTCCAGGTCAAACTCTGTGGATCTCTATGAATTAACGGCTTTTTTCACCAAGAGTGTCATGGCTTTGCTTTCTCTCTGATGCATAACCCTGCACCTTCTACTTCAAGCTTTCACTTGATGTACCCAAATGTAGCATTCCCTACTGCAATTTCCTGTTTATTCCTTTTTATTGTTTTATTTTTTTTTTAGCCCACCCACATGGCAGATGGCTAAGGTTGGCCACATAGAGTCCAAAAAACTTTTTCAGTCACAAGAAAGTATTTGAAAGTAGTGTACTTACACTTCTCTAATATTATCTGTCCAGTGTCAGTAAATCCCACCCATATGGTACTCCAACCAAAATTAAAATATGCTAAGAATTATTTCCAACTTTAAAAACCATTTGATGTAGTTTTGTTGGAGGGGTGTTGCTTTGGAGAGCCTTCAGCCAAACAAAGGCCTGTCAGCTCCATAGGTGGCCGCACAAGGCCTTTGAACGCAGATGAAAAACAAATCTCACAATAGCATCAATTGGAAAACAGAGGGGATCAGAGGGAGGGTGGCAGCCCCCATCGGGGATGTTTTGGGGATGGAGCGTGTGGGGGGGGTTAAGGTGCGACTCTGCAGGTCAAGCCACCACCTTCCTCTCTCCTCCTCTGGGAGGGACCCGGTGTCTGTTACAACAGGAAGAGGCTCAAGGTCGAAACACAGCCCTGTCGTCTTCCTGCCTGTCTGACAGATGCCTGTCTATCTCTCTATCCTAACACACACACACACACACACTTGCATGCACAAGAGAAAGAAAGACAGGTAGGTTAAACCAAGCCATATAGAAATAAAATATTTGAACATATATGCCCCTATACTAGAGAATGGTTGTCATATACAGTAAGTTACATCTATACATGAATCAAACACAGATAACCCCTTTGGATATGGTGACATACTGTATATATATATATACTCCTGCATGTGCATATGTGAAAACAGCATTTTGTCCTTAAATGGTCATATACAGTATGTGCACCCTTTCCTGCCTAACACACTCAGGTAACTGGGGAGATATATATTACATTACTGTATAGGAAGTTAGAGACACACATAAATGCAATGAAACTGTATTAATGGGTAAAATGGATAACTGCAGCAGCATA
>OMLB01019029.1:24945-42377 GCA_900302555.1 Myripristis jacobus
TCAGCGTCACTCCAGCAGTAAACTAGCCCAGCCGTCATCCCTGCACACGGGAACAAACACCCCATTAAACCAAGGCCCTCACATATTACTGTAATAAAAGCCCCTGCTCTCTCCTTTATGGGCTTTTTAATTATGTCTATTCGTCTTCCCGGGCTTGTGAGCAACAGTTCATGATGAGCCCCATTTCATGAATACTCTGCCGCTGGCAGAAAGCTGGAGGAAGGGGGGAATGAAAGGGAAAAACCCAAAATGTCCTGAAGCTAAAACATGACTATTGTTGCCGAGATGGTATTTTATGTTTTATTTCTCAGTGCGGAGGTGGTTGCACTGGTTTTTATTTCATTTCGTGAGGGTTTTCATTGTTTTAAGCTGTGGATTAGTACACAGATGGAAAAATCTCATGCAGCTCAAGTGAATTATATGGCAGCTCAGTCGTAATGGTGAGTACTAAATTATCTCCCCGAGATCAGGGCAATGGCTGAACTAGCTGGAGTGGCTCACAAAAATTAACCATGCAAATCATCCGTGCATGCAGGCTTGCTCTCTGGTTCATTTCATAACTTGTGTATTTGCGCTCAGTCTTGTATTCATACAGATCTTATATATTCACACTATGAACATCTGCGATAATATAAACAACATAAGGCTGCCTTTTGCTGTATCACGCCTCAAGAAATATTATAAAATCTCGTCTGTAACCAGTTCTGAAGCCGGCTGATGGCACAACCACATGCCTCACTGTGCTGTATATTTAACCACAACTGTACAAGCACACACACTGTAAGGCCAGCCTGCACCTTTTAACCCAGTTTATCTGCAAACCTGTTTAAATGGATCGCTTGGATTTATTGACACTAGCTGGTATGACTCACTGGCTACTAGTAGCCTAATGTTGATGCATGGACATTATCTCCAGAGACAATCCCTGTGGTAAGAGTTGTGGCTAATTGTCCAAGCCTAAGTGAATAGGGTCAGTTAATGGCTAACATTTTAAGCCACAAAAAGCAAGGTAAAATTAGGGTTTAAACCATCCACAATAAAAATGTAACAATAATTAAGGGTATCGATCCCATTAAACTGCTATGCTATATCGTGGGACTACTAAAAAATATTAAATGTATGGTATCTGTCTAATGGGAGTGATAAGCAATGATTTAATGCTTTGGTCTACAAATGCATGTCATTTTTATGTTGTATTATTTAGCTGGATAGTTTTCTATTGGCGTACCTCTGAAATGTGTGTTTATGCATATAAGTGGTTTTGTATGTTTACTGTTTTCAAATTATAGTGAATTATAGTGAATAGTATTAAAGCGAATATCAGTGCATCAGTATCTAGCTAAGTCATACCATTTTGTCTCAATAAATGCAAATATATTTAATCCCTTTAAGATGGAGTACAGCACTTCATAATATAGAAACTCCCAAGTAGAGCTAACTTGCAGATTGAAGTTTTGGGTACAAACATTTCTTGGAGGCAGATAGAATCTCATTGGAGTTAAACCACAGCCAAAGCACCGAGATTTTCCGAAGTTTGATAACTGGCAAACTTCAATTCTTCCGAGGAAACTGTTGAAACTATACTTTCTCATCCATTTGCGACTCAGCAGGTTAAGAAACTATTTTATCTAGATAGCTGTAGGGTGCTTTTAAACTTGGAATGAACTTAGAGAACTTAAATATGACTACACAGTGTTGTTTTTTTAAGTTAATGGCAAGAGCACTGAGCTTCATAATATTAGATACCCCCTCTCTTACCTCTTCTTTTTCCCTGGATTTCATTCTGATGATACTTAGCCAGAAAAAGTTGCTCTTAAGCTCTGCTCATTGAGGTTTAACTCAAAGATATAGCTAAACCCCCATTTTGCTCTGCAGTTGGTGTGTATAAATGTAATAATAAAAAAAGTCCAGCCTGCATAGAAACATTTTATTCTCCTAAAATCAGGTAACAACAGAGTGGCCAGTGGGTTTGGGGAGTCGGCTGTAAATGACGGCACCCATGCAGAGCAGCAGCACCACGCCCAGGGCTGCAGCCACACCACACAGCAGGGAAGTGGATGGAGAGGAGGCTGGATAGAAGAACATAAACATCAGCACTAAGCGAGCGAGGGAAAAAAAAGTGATCGTCAGAGATGAATGGGAGCTGCATCTGAAAACATCAATCATTTGAATGCGTCCCACATTTTTAATTATTGAAAATCCTGAAGCGCAAAGGGATGAGTCAAATAATATCCTTGTCAATGAAATTGGACTAAACACTCAAGGAAAGGGATGTAAAATGGGTACATATTTGAGCTATGATCACATAAAAAAAGCGAGTTTCCTTTAACTAATCTCATGCTGGAATAAAACAGAAGGAGATGTCCCAGGACAGGAGAAGTATCTAATCTAGCGACATGGAAGAAGCAGATTAAGCACACATTACAGCAGAACCAATTGATTTCTTTCTTATAAAGGGTTAAGTGTTATCTAGCCCTACATAGGATGTTATGAAACCACTCAGAGGCTCCTTACCTGCTGGGGTCACTTGATGTGTCAGCACCAGAGCAGCTGGCTCTGGAGGAATCTCTGACCGCTCCATAAGCTCCTCTTGCAGTACATTATCCTGGACCAGGATGGGGCCTAGAGCAGCCTTCCCCTCCCACTGCAGATCTGAAGAAAGAGCACAACCCACCCCCCAAAAAAATCTACTTAGTGCTGATCCACCCTTCCACAGTATGACTGATTGGTTGGCTGGTTAGACAATTACAAACTCAAAGACAAGAATCAATCCTCTGGAGCTGCATAAACACTGCGCACGCCAAAGCAAAGCTGAGTTCGCTTGTCTAATCAGGGATAGGAATTTTGCATGCTTACTAATCCATGGCCCATTATTTTTCGGTCTCTGTTGCAAGATTTTGAGTGAGGGCCAGAGCAGGGTCAAAAAGTTTTGCAGAGAATACTTTGCATTTGTTTTTAACATCTAAAATACCAAAATGTTGCTTTAGGAGCATTCAGATGCATCCGGCAAGTCCTAAAGGCAACTGTAAAAATGGTCACACAAATGCATTTTCTGTGTTTATCAAAATTTCTGATCATTATATTGCTCTACAATATATGCATGGTGTGACGAGGTGTACGGAGAACCCCATTTTTTCATATCTTTCCCTCATGCAGTGTTTTCTTGGTAAAGCGTACCTGTGTCTGCAGCAAGGCTTCTTTTCCCTCTCTGGTCGGTGCAACTGGTCTCACAGCAGCTACACACCTTGTTGTCTCCACCGGATGCCACCCATCTGTCCAGAACCAATCATTTATTATTTGTTTTTGACAATCTGATACCATTGGAGACATGAAAATGCAAGCAAATCCATTGGGTGTAGGTGTTTCCAGTCATGTCCATATCCATTCCTTACGCTTTGAAAAGATACAGAGCTGTGCGGACCAACCTGTTGGCTTCAGTGAGGAACGAACATGCTTTGTGGACTGAGTCGACGGGGACGGAGACAGTTGTCGCCTTCAGATGACATGTGATGTAGAGCTTCGAGGAGAAAGGTGAAGTTACTGACGGCCTCAAACACTGACTGCGGTGACCAAAATGATCGGTTTGAATTATGAAAAGCTATAGGATATATATGAGAAATCACACAAAATGACAGGAGTTTCTCCAAAGAGCTGACTTGCACTGACACAAAATCATTTTCTGGGTCGACACAGTCTGGCTTGTATCACAGACACGGATCCGCTCTGGCCCTCCAAGCCATATTATAGACTAGTCAGTATAGCAATGCTGTCAGAGGGGGATTATTTCCCTCGACTTTAGGTGTGACACTGATGCAGCTAGGTGTGAAAACATTTGCACCCAGGACAGATGGCATTAGAAAACTACCCCGGCTGTTATACTCACAACACCAGCGTGTGCCAACTTAGGGTGCAAGAGAATAATGGAAAGACAGGAAAAACAAAAACACAGTGAGACGGCTAACACGACAACATGTTAGCTGGTTGGGCTTCGTGGCCCCGCAGCACAGCTCACTATAGCATCTGATGAATCTGATTGTTTGCCTGGGAGTGGTCCAGACAACACAAAACCATGAGTGCTTTTCTATTAGAGACAAAATGAAAGCTGCATGTGGAATAAAAGCTCAATGCCTAAAAAAAAACAAAAAACAAAATGTATGACTTCTCTTTATACAGTTTCAAACACATGTCCACATCTTGTTTCAAGTACTGACTGAAGTCCTGTGATCCTTGTTGAACCTGAAGGCCTTTAGCTGGAACTGGAGTTTATCCTCTTGGCTTCTCTGCATGAAGTAGGACTTGGCTCCCGTCAGCTTAGCATCAGTTAAACACCTTATATGGGAAAACACAGGCGCAGGATTCATATGCATAAACACAGACTGCCAGTCATTCCAAGTTTTCACAGGACAATAAATGATATCTGTTTATCCAAGCGCATATAATGTAAATCTGCACAATTTATGACTATTTGACTGTGCGAGCTGACTATAAATAGTGCGTAGCCGGATAAAAATACACAGACAACACAGAGCCGCTCACCCGTGGTTGGTGATGAAGGGGTATCTGGGTTGAGAGTCGGGGCTGGGGTCCGGCGTGGCCACGCAGCCGTCCACATAGAGCCTCAGAGGAACGTGGTGGGCCTGGAGGACGGACGCCTCGATGTGCATCACGTCACTCAGGAAGTAAACGCTGGAAGGCCTCTCTGACTGCCAGTCCTCTAATCGAATACAAGGGGGAAAAATAAGTTTGAAAAATAATGCTGGGCCCGGAATTTGATTATGTGAAACTTAAATGATCCCCGTGGGGAGATTGGATCATAGCCGCAGCAGAGAATAGGATATAGGTACAGTAAGAAGAAGGCAAATATATGTAATCAGACCCATCTTAAAGCATTGACTTAAAAGGCAAATAAATGACGTAAGGAAAAAAAAAAAGATACAGATGAGGTCCCATGGTTGCCATGTTTTTGTCTTCTTGCTGAGTAATGCATTGTGTGGCATTAAAACTGAACTTCAACTGTATACAGACAATTTACAGCAGAAATAAATGAGTTCAGTGCAGTTAGTTGCACTGATTATCCACAGTGTGTAAATTAGAAATCCTAACAGTAGTTTATTGCTCAAGTGGCATTTAGGAGCTTTGGCTTGGTGTCACGACTGTGGCGGTGACCCTGGTGGCTCCGGAGCTCCTTCAGGGTGCGCATGTATGCCATCAGATCATCACCTTCTGTCAAAAGTTTCACTTCTGTTTATTAAGCCACTGTTTAGCATCTTTAACACAATCCTTGCAACGTCTGCAAGGCCTTGAGCGATGGCAATTACAGCAGTCACCGGGGAAATTAGTGACACCACTGGGTGTTAATCAAGGTTGGCACCATGCAACACGGTCTTTAAGTTTGTTGTTTTTAGACGCATCCCCCACCTGTCATGAGACGCAGGGAGAAGTGCAGCTGTCCTTCTGCTAACACGTTGGAGGCGAACGGCTTCCAGGCAGGCTGAACAGCATCGCTGCTCACAAACTGCCTCCTGTGAGAGAGCAGAACAATTATAGGAAGGACAGGCGTTTCACCAGAGAGGGGCCCGGGACAGATGACAGAAGAGATGAGTACAGAGAGGATACACAACACACAACAAGTAACTGGGACACCGTCTTACGGAGTTTTAGGAGGTAAACATGAATAATCTGCACTAATAGCAATACGACTAGGCAGCCTAAGAGGGGATAACGCCAAATAATGAGCATGGCGACCCCACAGCATACCTATGCAGCCCCAAAATAAACAGGTGAAGTGCTGTCTGTACCTTGGATAGTGGCATTCAATTACGACCTCTGCAGGGTTGGTCTTCAAGATGACTGTGTTGCGAATGGGTGTGGGCAAGTAGATCAGCGAGAAGGCATAGATGAGGGCTTCTTCAGTCACCTGACGAAAGCAGCAGATAGGGAGCCGGCTTGAATTGTGACCACGGCAATTTCAAGTGTGGCAGATTCGATGGATGCTACAGGCACTGAAGACAGGAATCCACACATACACACCGTAATTATGCTGCCACAGCCCTGTAACTCTGTCTGGAACAACAGTATGTGGTCGGACGTGTCCAGTGCGGCGCAGCCTCCTAACGTCAGATCTCTTGGATTGATCAGCTGACCATTTCCTAAGAACAGAGAGGACGGGGGGATCTTAAATATGGCCACTTGTTTTCCTCATCAGCCACAGGGCAAATTAGGTTTCTTACTTCTTACTGTATCAGTGTAAAAGACAGAATTTGGGCAAGAAAAGGATGAGCAAAATTCACCTTCTTCACTGCTCTACCCTGACCCTCTCTCTTTCAAACATCAAGGCACAGGAGTAACCATGTTAAATGGATCTGTGTTGGTCCCACGGCAGCTCAGCTCCCTCTATAAACAGATTTATTTTTAAAATCTAACTTGTAACTGGTATCCATTACCTAGGAAGTTCTGTTTGACCTCTACGGTGACCCCTCCTTCGCCGCAGCGCACCGCCACGCTGTCAGCCGGCACAGGCACCCGCTGCTCAAACCTCACCAGCACCTAGGGTTTGAAACCGAGTCGAATTACGCTGAAACGGCACGCTGCATCGGTCGGACGCTGTGCACAGGAATCACCAGAGACAAAAGGCTTTTGAAGTACCTTTGATTCCTGCTTGACCGCGGGGTTCAGGCCTGGGCTTCGAACCGGCGCCTTCGCTTCAAACGGCTGCCGAGCTTGGCCGGGTTGCTGTGGGCTGTAGTTGGCCACCGGTGCCGCTTGGACGGTCTGCCTCAGCTCGGGCTGCTCTGAGGTCAGTTTCCTGGCTTCCAGTCTCTGTGGGTTTTGAACCGTGACAGCTGGCTTCCTGAGCTGGTAGCTCTTGGGAAAATGGAGTGGATTCCTTTGCTCCGTCTGCTTTGATTGATGAACTGACGTATGCGGTGATCTTGGGAGCTGCGAGGCTGTTCTCACTGGTTCTTGAGGGATTTGGTTCAGGGTCTCATTGCTGTTACTAATGTAGTTAAGCCAGTTATGTGTGGAGGAGAGAGCTCCACCTGACAAGAGGAGCAAAAACCCAAACATATCTAGCACTCTGAGCCCCATTTTGACTTCTGACACAACTACCTGGCTGTTTTCAGAGACCAGTGCTTTTGTCTGATGGCCAAAATGAGGATCTGGGAACTTGGCTCAAGCTCTTTCTACTCTTAATTACTTGATTGGATTCCAGCCGTGGCGGGTTAAATCCTTCAAACCCTCCTCTGTCCTCCCTTTTCATGCAGAACAGGTGACAGCTGCTGGATCAGGGAGTCCACGGTTGAATCTTATGCCTTTCAAGTCCCCTTCAACCCTGGATAAGCATGGGATCCAAATCGTCCATACACAATCTGTCTCAAACCTGCTGCCTTCTGTGGTTTTTTATGAAGCTAAGCTAAAGCCTAAGCGTGAAAGAGAGGAATTTAATTTACTTATGAGTGTATTTCTGGTGCTGAAAAATGAAAACACCGAAAATATTGTGCATTCTTTGAGACAGAACGGCCTGCTAAGTCTCTGCTTGTCATGAAGCTGATGAAAAAAGACTTTTATAAACAGAAACAAACATGACCCTAACAGTGAGTGGCTTTTAGTGGCCTCGTGAGGCTAATCAATCAGCCCTCTCGGGGAATTTAAACTCGGGCCTTTGTGCCGCTTGGCCTTGAATGTCAAGGCTACGTGGTCAACACATAGTCTGCAGGGTGCAGCCGTGCCGCCCATAAACTGAGATTTATAATCATTCTTTGTGAGACTTCAGAAATGTCACCGCCATCAAGTGTGTGTGTGCGTGTGTGTGTGTGTGTGTAGGTGGGCTGTATGTGATATGTGGCATGCGATAATAAGCAGGTCTTAAACCTGTGCCAACAGACTTGTCAGTCACACATCATCTAGAAATACCTTCTTTTTTGTATTTGTCATCCCATGCAGCCTATAATCAACCCATATATTGCACTGAATGTGGTATGGCATTCACCTGCAGAGTCTTACCTGGTGATACAGAAATGCCGAATGCATTTCAGAGATGTCAAAATATACAAGGAGCAAGTGATATTTTGGCTTCTAAACAGACTTATTATTATCTGCATCTCCAATAATTCATATATTTGCATCTTTTCATATATTGTAGATTATTGTAGCTTGTTTTGAAAAGTAAAATATCCCCTCTCTTACTCTCTAACTCCCTGTGGCAGAAGAATATGAAAGTTTTTGTGGCGCTGAACATAAATTCTGTCATTAGTGATGTTTACACTGACTTTGTAAATATTTTTGTGCAAGGACTAAGTTTGCCAAAGTATGACGTTTCTCATCATAAAAACTCAAGTAGTTTAATAGTCATTTAATTTTGTTACCAATATCCAGACATACATTAAAAGGAACTGTAAACACACTGCAAGGACAACATTTCTCATCAGCGAGAGCCTTATTTGGGACAACTGTTCCAGTAAGGACGTATGGATAAAACCTCTAATAAGATTTCATTGAGGAAAAACTCCTGTTGGAAGGGCTAAATGAGCCTAAATCACTTCCCCCTGACACAGACAGGCTAATCTGGGCTGGCCTACAGGAATACATTATAGCTCTTCCTCCTGTCAGAATCTCCCTGCAGACTCCCCAGCGGAGAGGCTCCGATTGTCAGGAACTGGCTTTTATCTTCTGCTGATCAGTGGCAAAACAAAGAAAGGAGGGGAGGGGAGGTGTGTGTGTGCTTTTATGTGTGTGTGTTTGTGTGTGTGTGTTGGTTCAGGACACTGGAGTGAGATCAGTCCAGCCCTGCCAGTCAGGCCCCCTCTGCTGTCTATCTCTAACTTGGTTAGCGGCCTGTAATTTGGCCCCCGGGGGCCCCTAATGTTGCCCCCATGAGGGTTTCTGAAAGGGCCTGGCAGCCTTTACCTCTTCCCCCGCACCCCCCACATCCCCAACACACACACACACACACACAAAACACCCCACACACACATACACTAGTTTCTGTTTCCAATGAGCCTGGTCCATTTGGAGACAAGGACAGGACAGGATGATGCAGGTAAATGGGACAATCTTCTGTTTGCACACGCACACACACACACACACACACACAAATGGAAGCACACCAATATGCAGACACATCCTCATTGGCACAAACACAAATGCACATTCGCAAACCCACCCACACACACAGACACACACACACACACACACACACATCCCACCTCGACCAGATGGAAAATTGTCAACCAGGATGGCACACCAACGACACAGATGCTCAGTGACAGCAACACACACACACACACACATGCAAACACACAGACGCGCACACACCTCTCATCACGTTTTGCTGACAGCACAAAGTCATGGAAACAGGGTGATTTGGCCTGTGCCGCAGTGCACCATACGGATTACGGTTATGGAAGCTCATTAAAAACATGTAGTGGAAGATGGATTAGTTATAGCCTGCTGTTGTAGTGGCTGAGCGGTGTTCAAGATCGGCTGACTTATGTGCGTTTGTCAGCGCTCGCACTGCGGTTGAAACAATGTGTACGCTTATTTTGGAAGGAAATTTAGCGTTCCAGCGTGTCGTGGCGTGTGTTTTGATCTGGCGGCGTTAGTCACAGTGCCACTGTTTTAAAATCAGTGAACTCCGTTTGTGGGCAACTTTAAAACTGGGGCAAATGCCTGAATCTGTCAAGAGGGTTAATAATTAGCCCAGATTAAAAATGAGTGCGCAATGGACAGGTTGAGAAATTAGAGCAAAAGATGTGAAAGAGAGGAAGACAGAGAGAGAGAGAGAGAGAGAGAGAGGGGCAAGTGAGAGAGTGAGAAGAGAAAGTGAGAAAGCCTGAAAAAAAAAGAAAAAAGCAAGTCAGCCCTCAGTATGTGAGGGAAGGGAGCACAAAGTGAAAACAAAGGAGGGGAAAAAAGAGAAAGAGGGAGAAAAATATGGATGGGGTCAGCGAACTTTGGGGTGAGGGATAACAGACAGCAGCCCTGCTGCTGCTGGGCCCGTCCCAGTGGGAGCAACATGAAATAACAGCACACTGGGCTCTGATTCACGGCCCATCACCGGCCATTTCCAGCACATTTTCACACAAGGGTACACAGGAACACACACACACACACATACACACGCACACACACACACACATTCACCCACATACAGGTGCACTGGCACACACAAGCAGGCCCATACAGGCATCCGCAAATGCACATATACAAAGGCGCACACACACACACACACACACACACACACACACACACACTGCTAATGGACTGTTATTAAAGACATGCATCACACCATGTCACCTGATGACCACACACAAATGCACAATACCACACACACAGCACAATGTACAATACACACCCCCGCACACACACACACTGGATAATGATCTCCCTGCACTGCAATAGCAGCTGATGTATCATTTAGCAAAAAAACCCGCAGTGACGTGGCAAGGCGACCGTGACAGAAATACACTCTCTCCCTGGCGGTGAGATCTGACTTCAACAAAAACGTTCTCGGTCAGGGCGTTGGCGCCCGCTCTCCACACACGGCCGACCTTATTTTTATCAAGACACTGATGACATTTCTCATGAAGGGCTCGGTGTCTCTCTCAATAGCCTGGGCGTTGAGCGAATGGCCTTTTGTCGTGATATAAAGGTCTTGAGCGATGGGTGATTGGCAGGTGTCACTGCCCCGTGTTGAGGAACAAAGGAGCAGCAGGAGAATCAGGAGCTGACCTTTACCCTCCTGCCCCGCCCGACACCGGAAAGGCTCCCGACTTTCCCTCAAGGGCACATTTTTTCACATTAATTTTTCATGCGTGCAATTTTATGAGCTAATATATTCCAATATTTAGCTGATCTGATTTTAGACTTCTAACCATTGCAGTTTTTCTATTAGCATTAACTTGCAGGGACCTGAGATGGCTGTGGCAATGCAAAGTAACTGGTAAGCCTGAAAAAATTCATGTTGCACAAGGTGTCAAACTCATTTATGTTCTCAGAATAATGAGTTTGAATTTTCCTGTGCACAGTGGGAAAGTCTGGGAAAAGATTTGCATGCCGCTTATGTAAAAACCAGCTTTAATTCCAGAAGTGAGGAGTTGTGAGATGGTTATTTACGGTCAGAGTGCGTCCAAAGATATTCCACTTTTTATTAGCGGTACAAAACACAAACAAACACATGAACATGAGCCACAGACACAATCCTATGTTCTCCAAACATAAAAAGAGGATAACACTAGGGGGTGCAGCATAATCTCTTTGTCCTGTCTTCTATAGGATATTGAAAAAATGCACAGTATGATAGTTCAACAAATAATAAATGAAAACAAAAATACATTGCAGGAATATAGCACCCTGGGAAGGTAGCAATACTCCCACGCCTGACGTATTAAAATATGGACCTATATCCCTCTTTTGTTCAGATCCACTCCTATATAAATTGATTTTTACTATGGAGAATTTATACACATGATGGTTGTATGATGTGTGACTCGGATCACAACAGTACAGAAGCTGTTCTTGCTCATCTCCACACAAAAGCCTCCATCTGTTTTTAAATGGCCACGGAGCAATAAATGAGGAACCCTCCCGCCATCTGACCTGTGGGTTCCCGTCATCGAAATGCAGAGGACGGGGGAAAACAAGCGACCCGGACACATTAGCATACCATACGCTGAACGCTTTTATCCAAAGCGCTTAGCAGAGCCACGAGTGGCTTCATTTTAACGTGGGTGGCCCCACGGGGAAGCAAACACTGACTCAGATGGTGTTAGCGCCACTCTCTCATTTAGCTACACATGAACTTGTTAGCATGGCTTTAATCCGGTGTTTATCCTCACACTGATAGCACGCGGCTCAGGGTCCTATTGTCGAGGACATAAATGGTCATTTTTGGTGAACTGGTGTGAGATGAAAGCCTCTCTTTTCCTTAGAAGGGCATGAGCACATGCACACGCCCTCATGTGTATGAGCGTGTGCGCACTCATGCAGACACAAGGCTTCCAGCACTCCCCACTCTCTTGAACCTTTGTCATGTATGCTGCAATTCAAGCCTTTTGTTTAATAAACAATCTGTCAGTGATGTATTGAAAGGCAACTCTAATTTGATTGTCTGTGGAGCATGTAAGGAGGCTGTGCGAGCTCCACTCTCTCTCTCTCTCTCTCTCTCTCTCTCTGCAGCATGATCAGTGATATTCTACTCTTTCCCTGCAGGTTTGTGTGTGTGCGTGTGTGCATGTGTGTGTGAGGAGCCATCCTTAAGGATTTGCAATTACATCTAAATGGCATAATCGGCCGTGATGGATGCTTGTTGCCTCTCCATGGTGTCTAGACCTCAGTTCCACCAGTGCAACAAGGTTATCGGAGATGGGGGGGATGATGAAAGATTTAATAGTTTTGGTCTACTTTTCTCTGACTCTCTTTTTCTCTGTAATGTCCCCTCCTGCTGACCTCATGAACATTTGAAAAATTTCAGACACTTCTTAAATGCAAATTGCTTTTTTTTTCTTTTCTGAGGGTTAAACGTATGAAGAACTTGTAAACAGGCACAGGTTTGGAAGGGGAATTAAATAGTTTTTTCTTTGTTTTGCGGTTTAGTCCTCTTTCTCACCCCAAGACAGGAAATAGTAGAGCAATTAGCTTAATGATGCAAACTTATTAAATTTTCAGCAAACTACTTTGGCTTTCAAAAGGCTCCAAAAAAAAAAAAAAAAAAAAAAAAAAAAAAGGGCAATGCTGAGATGAAATGGTTTGTTGCATACAGTGAATTTTAGGGGTGCGCGTTCGCCAATAGGTGGCACTGTGGCACCAATAGTTTGCACATGTTGGAGTAGGAGTGGAGTCGAGGAGACCAAACCACAGGGGTGGTAAGCACAGGGTGGCAGGATGAAATGACGTCTGCCATTCTGACCCTTATACCTGTTGGTCCTTATGCCTGCTTAGTCCCTTTTACCACAGAGCCCAGAGGGGACAGGATGACACGGTTCATTCCTTGTGAATTACTGCCTTTAAGATGCCAGAGGGATCAATTTAGGATCTGAGGTAAGATGTTAAATGGACAGAATAATTGGGGGATTGCGCTCTAGCAATTTCTGGGAAGGTTCTTGCAATTATTGTGGACAATTACATCCTTTGACTCCCTTTCTAGTTTGATTGGTCCATGATGATAGTATTTATAATATCAGCACCTGATTATGCCCTAATAGCCTTAAACCATGTATTTTCTAGGAGTGCATGCGCCATCGTAAGAATAAAATAAGAAGTGGGAAAAAACACATGAAAATAAACAACTTGTACATATTTTGCTTTCTGTCAGGAGCCTGTAAAGTGGCGAGGATGAAGTGCATGGCCAAAAGGCATAAAGGCAGTGGTAGTTGGATGTAGTTAGCTGTACCCCACAATTACCCAGATGGCCCAGGCGCGCGCGTGTGTATGTGGTGACAAATGTGAAGTGAAAAGTCGCGGTGGGAAAACCAGCTGGCAAATGTGAAGCCAAGATGGGGATGATGTCAGACGCTCATTCTCTGCTCCATCTTCTCTGCGGCGGCAAGGAATGAGGGGAGTCAGGAGCTGTCGCGGCGCACATCCTCACCAGCGATCTGTGCATAAAGGAGCGAGAGATGGAGAGAGAGAGAGAGAGAGAGAGAGGAGGAAGAGGAGTAACAGGACTGGAGAGGGAGGAAGAAGATGCTGGAAATACAACAAACATCCTCGGCCCTCGTGTTTCTTTGTGCTCTGTCAAATGAAACTTTGATTTGTGATGTGTGTGTGTGTGTGTGTGTGTGTGTGTTTGTGTGTGGGTGTGTGCCGCCGTGACATCACCGAGCTGGTGGCGGCACCGCCTTTCCCACGGGAGTCTCATTACCCACAATTCCAGAGGTTGAAGACAACGTTGTCATTGCCTGACAACACCACCATCTCTCTCTCTCTCTTTCTCCTCTCTCTCTCTCTCTCTGTCTTTCTTTCTGCTTGGCTGATCAGGGAGGCGATGCTGTCGCTCGGGAGCATCACACAGATGTTCAGTTAGGAAAAAAACAAACAACTCAAAAATAGACATGATCCCTGGTAGAAATGCACATTTCATGTCCTGGGCGATGCTGTCGTCGTTGTCACCGCTGATATCTGACATGATTTTCCGCTGTGATCGACACTCACTGGCACTGTGATGTTTTTGGTGTCTGAGGAGAGGAGAGGAGAGGAGAGGAGAGGAGACATCGAGGCGTGTCTCACCGGATCCTGGCTCTCATTCTCCTCTGATCAACAGGCCCCTCGTCCAGCTGAGCCCACCACACATCACCAAAAATGGACTTGAAATGAGCTCTAACCTCTCTCCTGAACCCTCTGTGAATACTGGCTACCTGCAGCACGGCCATGTTTGTCACAGCCCTGTGATCAGATCTATATTCTCTCAGACATGACCGTCGTCCACTTGATTTACCAACCGTAGAGCCTTTCCGCTCCAGACGCCAGTATATGAGGATGGGGGGAACATCTCGTCTCACCTTATTGTTGCTCTATTTCTATTTTTTTTTTTTTTTTGCATTGGCAGCAGAGCTCAACAAAGGCACACTGAAGAGGAGAGCGGTGTTGTCCTCAGGCAATTCTAGCTGTGCACCATGCCTACCAACATGGCCACGTGCATATGCACAGTGACACGTGCACGCTTAGATTACGCCCACACACACACACACACACAGAGCGAAAACCCCCTCCCAACCACACACATACCACATTTCACACAGTCACACATATTTTCCCCTCACTGTATCTGACCAGCTGTACATTGATATTCTTTGTAGTTATCTTAAAGGTTCCTTTAGCATTAAGAAACAGCCGCTGTCCCTCTGCGGCAGGCTGGCAGACACCCATTAAAATGCAAACACCCACGCCAATATGATCATTGAAAACACGGCAGAAACAAACGACTTTGTGAAATAGCCGCTGGCAGAGAAATCATTCATGCCCTAATGTCGGCAGCTCGCAATTCTGACAGTGAAAAACAGAGCGGAGAGGAAAAGTAGTTTCGCCCCCCTCAACTCTCCCTGTGACATTTTGAGAGATATTTACCTTGTAAAGATCTTGACATTTTGCTGTACGCTCTAATACCACCCTGAAATATGAATAAGAGTGCAGGGAGTGGAGAGGAGCCCCGCAGAGCTTTTGTTAACAGGTATTGATTGATGCTGAGGGGAAAGGAAGGAGCGGGGCCACGGGAGGGCCACAGGGAGCCACTCTTACTGATCATCTGTTAACCTTGTCAAAGGATCTCAACCGTTACCTCAGACGAGCATCCGCTGTGGTCATCACAGACTCTGTGATTTCCTCATCAAAGCAAAAACCCAGCCTAAAGCATAATTCACATGTTATTCGGATGAACCTAGACAGTTTAATCGATAGCTGGATGCAGCAACCTGCAGCAGCGGTGAGGTTATTGGCGCGAGGTAGGGCCAGCTAACTGAAATCTTTGAGAGGCATGTGGTGAGGGAAGGAAGGAAAGTCTTTAGCATCTGCCCTGGTCAACTTCTTCGAGAGCAGTTAATCCCCACTGTGACCGGATTGCTTAATATGAATGTCAAACAATCCAAGTCTGTAAAAAGACTTTGTATTTAGTGTTAATGATTGACTTCTTGTTGCACTGCATCAAACTATTGACTCCCTGTTTGGTCATATTACCTGACATTTCTTCAGGTGGTCTTTGTTTGCACTGATTTGTTTTTGTTTTTGTTTTTTTCACTCTGTCTTCTTTACAAGGCAATAAAGGTTTGAATTAATTGAACTGAACTGAAATTACTTTTTTAGACGCCAGAGAACCGAGCCTGCAGTGTGTGATGACATCAGGAGGTTAAACCAAGAACTTGGCAATGAGAAGGAAACTGATTAGTTTGACTTGTAACATCCAAATAATTCCCACTATAGCAGTATTGCATTACTAATGGCAAAAATGACCATATGCCTTGAAAATCACTACTATCATGCTTTCAGTCAGCCTCCAATTTACCATGATTTGGGTGTTTGTCTTATTACTCCATGAAAGCTCTCGTTTCTAAATTTGGGAGGAACTCATTCATAAATTAAGATTACTCCATTCAAAATGAATGGACTATAACTTGTGGGAATTCTGTTTATCAGTAGATTTTCCCTTGATATAACAGTAAACAGTTAAAGAAAAGGCTCACACTCTGTACCCAGGCAATCTGCCATTCTAATAATGATAATTATGCGATACTTGATCCTGTATGAAGCTTCTCTTTCCGCTCCCTCCCTCCATGGTCAGCTACAGAGCTGCAGCCCTCGAGCTTTTGGAGATCGTCTTCGCCAAGGACACTTCAGCGAGGCAGATGTTGGCTGGCATGGAGAGTTGAGCCAGAGTCCAGAGCCACGCTGCAGTCCAACAGCAGGGGCCGATCGCCCCCCCTCGCTGTGATCAAGAAAAACCGCAGGGAACTCGAGACGAGTGCATAAATTGAATGTATTTTATTTTAATGATGGGTAATTTGTCGCACACAAAGTAGCTTCAGTTAATTTTTTCTTTCCATGATCCTAAAAAGCAGTTTAAGATAATTATAAGAGTTTGTTTTTAATGGAAGATAAATGACTTACTGTAGGCAAGACCTGAATCGATCCTTTAGTACAATTTGAAAGAGCGCTGCATCATTTGCTGAAATTACCGCCATTGATCGGTTGCCATCTGTCATTTTAATTCGATTTTAACTGATTGTGAGGAAAGATGGAACACTGGAGACATTTCTTTGTTATACTAAATATTGCCTCTCTTTCCATCTGAGGGATATTGGAGAGGACCTGCAGAAAAACAAAATCAGTTTTCCCCCCTGAAGCAATAAACACAAATAATGAGTGAGTTTCATTTACTTGATTCACTAATGGAATAACAATGGAGGCTGCTTTGCCTCCTCTTCTTTGAATTCTTGTCGAGTTCCTAATTTTTCTGCACCGCAGTGGAAAAAATAGCCTTCCTTAATGCACGCTACGAATCAATCTGTTCAAAAAGGTCAATACAGCTCAACACGGCTCATCGTCATTCAAGAGTTACACCATAGGCTAAAGAAACTCGGAGAGTGGGATGGTTGGGCGTAAGGTCAAACACAAGTCAAATGCTGTGCTAATGAGCTTGAATCATGCCATTGACCGCCCACACGCTGTTGACTCTTATTGAAACACTTATTGATTTTTGGCTCGGACTCGCTGTTTCTCTTCTGCCCACTCAGTGACCTTCCATACTCATCTTTCCCTTGATCCATCTCTCATCATTTAGTGTTATCGCTGACCTTTTCTGCCTTTATTTAAAACAGTAAGCTTTCTCGAACATGACAAGCCTTGGGTTTTTGAGTTCTGCTCTTTTGGCAGCATATCTGCCTTGAGTCAAGGCGGATGATTAATAACAAAAAAAAAAAAAAAAAAAAAAAATGATGATTTCA
>OMLB01019031.1:0-15829 GCA_900302555.1 Myripristis jacobus
AGTGACCCTTTTAATAGCATGAAATACAGCTCAAAGTGCTTTACAAGAAAAAGGGCATTAAAAACAAAAATACATTTAAAATATGAAATATAACACAATGATAAAAAGCAATAAAACAATAAAATTCTAGAAAGTTAACAACAGGTAAAGACAGAAAGATAACAAAAGATAATTATTAGTAGTAAAAACAACAGATAGTAGTAGGACCAAACTCAGGATATAAAATCATAGCAATATCAAAAATATTGAGAGTTGCATTAATCAACTGTAAAAAAAAAAAAAGAAAAAAAAAATGTTTTCAACTGCTTGTTATTTCAATAACTAGAAGTTAGCCAAATGAGAGAATTTATGAAAATGAAAATTTTGTTCATAGTTTTCACACTGCCAATATACAGTATATACAGTTATGGAATAACTAAATCTTATCAGATGGGGTTCCCTGATACTACATCTTATCAAATACAGGTACACAGCCTGACAGCCTGATGGGTTGTTGACTCTAAAAAGGTTGAGAACCACTGGTCTACAGTGTAAAGTGTAAAATGACAGGGTGGATAACAGGAAGTGACATGCAATATAGGATTCATATCCATAGCACTGCACCTACAATGAAGGTGCATTAGCCTGCAATCTGTTTTCCTTATTTTTTTTCCACTCTTGGGATGGTGGAAGAAGGAAGAAATTGGCATTTTAGTCTATCATGTAGAGTAAAAGTGGTGTCTCAGGTGGATTTTCAGTGTCTGCAAAGTGTGAGTTGCATGTGGGAATCACTGTTGTACCATGTTTTTCGTATTTGTTTTGATCATTGGAATGATTTATAAAATGAGTGTATTGAAACCTTTTCCTTTATACTCGAGTGCATTTCATTCAATACTTCACTCAACGAGGGAGAGCATGGTTCACAAGCTTAATCTGTAATCAATGATTGCCACCTGTCCATCGTTTCCTTCTCAGTCTGTGATTGACCACAGGCTGCTTCCTGCTTCACATTTCACTAACACCCACTCATGCAGCTGGGTGTAGCGTTTCAGAGCATGAGCACCATGGCTGAGAGGGTTCGTACAAGGTATGTGTCCCTGTTAAACGATTATATCCTCTGTTGTTATTTTTACAGCTTGTTTTTATTTCTTGTATTGTTTCAAATGGTTGACCAAACTATTTTATTTCCTTACAGCCATCTGCTCCTGGTTGCTCTGTTAAGCTGCAGTGTCCATTGCTTTCCTGCTAAAGGTAAGCGTTACTTTGTCAACCCAAACACCTAAATCAGTGCAGTCAAACTCGAATCGATATTAAACCTTGGCTTTACATGTTGGGTTATTGGAATTTCAATACACCTATTTCCCCTTAGGTTGGAGCCAGAATGATCCTGCTTATGAGGACACCTTCACAAACATGGAGCAGTCTCCGAGCCTCTACTATGGTTCATCCACAACTGCTGTTGCCCAGCCTACCAGTAACAACCAAAATGTTGGCTTCCCTCAATCTGCTGCTTCAACCGCATATGAACCAGCAGAGGAACTGCACTCGGCTGAGGCTTACCAAATGAGTTACTACCCTACTTTCAATAACCCTGCTCCAGACCTGTCCAGTGTAGATTCTGGCTGGGATCCTGAGGAGGAACCTACTACTAGCCAGTCAGTGTCCAGAACATCTGAGCCCAGGTCCATCATGCTCCTTCCTCCCCCTCCACCAACTGAGTTCCAGGCAGGTGAACTAGCTCACATGGAACAAACCTATGAGCATGGAAATTCAGAGCATGAAACAGAGGAGCAGAGTTATATGCCACCACCACCACCTCCCTTCCCAGGAACTAGTAATCCAGAGGGCTTCCAGGCTGGTGAGCTGACCCACTTTTCATCAATTTATGAGCATGGAGATGAGGAGAGAGAAACTGAAGAGCGCTTCCTGCCAATGCTTCCCTACAAGATGGCTCCTCAAGCAGTAGAATCCCCGAACCAGAAGTCTGTCAATGTACCTGACCCAGATAATTTTGAGGTTCCTGAAGTCCCTGCACCACCGGTCTCTCAAATGCTAAGGCCAGTTCCAGGAAGCCATTACTACCTCTTTTTGACTGGTCAGCTGCCTCCTGGCACAGTCACACATTACAAGTCTGATTATGAGCATGGCGGAGACCACTGGAGTGATTTCCACTATGAGAGATACCATTTTCCTATTGACCCACCTCCGAGCGGCCCCGCTCAAAAACAGGATTTCCCCAGTGACTCTGGCTTTATATACCAGCACCAGGAGCCTCCCCAGCCACCATCAACTCAACCTGGACATGAAGCTCACTTTGCAATTAAGATGTAGAGTTGATGTGACCTGTAAAGATTTTGCTGTTAAATGGACTCAAGTAGTCAAGACAACTTGAATAAAAAATTTTTAAACTGAAGATGATCTTTATTTCTTTATTTCTTAGATGGGCTACGCATTGATAGTACCCAACTGACTTAATGGTTTAGTTTAACAAAGGTCACTAAGGTTGTTTGATATCAACTATACCAAACTGAAGAAATTTGAGGACATTAGGCCAGTAAGCAGCACATGCACTCTCCAGCGGCACATGCACAGCGGCACATGCACCTAGTCATGTGAATTGGTCTCATATTTTGCCATTATTGACCAGAGGAGTTTCTGTAATGACTCCAGTGAGGTGGTTGTCCATGAGTTTTGCAGTTTCCTACAAACACCGAGACTCATCCAAATGTACTATAGGAAAAATGCTTCCTTACATTATATTGCTTTCTCATTATTCAGGAGTCCAAGTTTTACACTTTTTTTATACCAAGTATCTGTTGTGCTCTTGACTTAAATACAAGCGTAGCCCTGCCGAAAATACCAGCTTTGTGGTGGTGCTGATTTAATTACATGGTCATTTTTGGAGTCGCCTTGAGGTGTTTAGCAGACATCCTGCTTAATATCTATCCCTGCTGGCGGTTTCCAACCACTGCCTTCCTTTGTTGATGCTGTTTTGTATATATTACTATACACTTCACAACGAAACACTTCATTAGATATGTTCTTTTTGGTTTGAAAACATTTTCAGAACCAATACCAACTGGTGAGCTGCTCCTAATAGATCCCTCCTGAGTAACTGTAATTCTGAAGTCCTGTTTCATATTTTTTATTTTGTACACCCTCTATATTTGTTACCGGAGGTGGTAAATAGTAAGGTCATTTATTTTGTCCTTTTAATTTATTTCTATGCTTACTTTATATCTTCCATTCAGAGTTTTGTAGTTGAGGATATTACATAACTCAAACATTTTCCAGTTTTCTCTGGCTCAGTGATTGGCTTTGTGTTTTTCTTTATGCATTACATTATAACTTCCCACCTTGCTGTTTTTTTTGCTGTTAAGAAGCAGTTTGAAATGCTCAGTAATTGGTGCTTAGGAGAAACAAATAATGTCAAGCTCTTTGCCACAATTGAAGCAAATTGTGTGTCTTGTTTTTCTAGTGAGTTAGACTACCATGATGTGGCTGCTGTGAACAAGCGCTGCCAGAGCATCTGTGACCTGTGGGACCGTTTGGGAACCCTGACCCAGAAGAGGAGAGAGGCACTGGAGGTGAGAGCAACATTCAAGTCTGTCAACAAGGATGAGAAGAAAACGGGGCTGCTGTCAATGGTTAAGATGAAAAGCAAAGAAGATCCACGTCATTGTTGGAAAAAGCACACAAAAATCTTACCAGCATAAGCTTCTCTGTATCAAAGTAATTGGATATTCATTATAGCTGTTAAGCAGTTGAGAAAATTTCAAAGATCATTTTCTTGGATATGTTATGTTCACAGATTTCCACAAGAGTGCACTAAAGTTCCATAGTGACCGCAACAGATGGAGAATGAAGTTGCATGCATGATAAACTGAAACAGAATTTGAACATAAATACAATCGAATGTCTGTGGAAGACATCTAGGCGGTGAGGACACCTGTGATTGATGAGGAGAGGTAACTGGAGCTCCAAAAAGATCCCTGCCCCAGATAAGAGGGTAAAATAGTGGGACGGAGGGGATAAAGGGGAAATAGATGTTAGAGGCCTTTCCAGGATATGTCTGGCATGAAGCCCACTAGCCACTTCCTCTGATCCACGCCGGGCGTTCCAGACCTGCAAACGTGTGAGGGCCCGGGAAAAGGGCCAAGGATTAGTCTGAATGACAGGGACAGGGGTCTGTTTTCTGTCCCATCTCTCCCCATTCCATGCCATCCCATCCTGATGGGAGGGGTTTCTAATCTGACTGGGACCACCTTGCCAAAGTTTGGGGTTATCAGGGCCATAACAGTGTGATGCATCCTGGGGTTAGTCATCCAAAACATGTGAGGAGATGTTTGCTTTGGGGTTTGTCTGCAAGAAACGAAGATGATTTGTTCCTCAGCAGGTCAGTGTGTATAGAGAAATGACCTACGCTCACCTATGTGGCACTGCCCAATGTGTCTGTATATGTGTTCTTAGATTTTCAAATGGACTATAAATAAGCAAAACAGCATATTACACCACATAAACTTATGAATGATTAACACAATACACTATAAACAATATGGATCTATATCAGCAGAGTGCATTTGTGGGATTAATTCTGTTGTCTTCTTGTTGTCCTCTCAGCGGACAGAGAAGCTGCTGGAGACTATTGATCAGTTGTTCCTGGAATTTGCCAAGAGGTCGGCCCCTTTCAACAACTGGATGGAAGGAGCCATGGAGGATCTGCAGGATATGTTTATAGTGCATACTATTGAAGAAGTCCAGGTAGGCTCACTCACAGCATGCTCACAAATTAGAGTTTTACACGGTATTCCTACCATACTTTTGGAGGAAAAAAAGATGGTGATTCAGCACGTATTTACTGTCATGACTGTAGCCTTACATTACAAATATCAAATGACACTGCGTGTTAAATAATGCAAATGTTGGTACTCCATCAGTCGGTTTGCCAGACGCAAAAGAAAATCGTATAATGTTGCAATAATTTATAACATTTAGGAGTAAATGTGCTGTAGCTCCCTCACTCTTGAATGAAGTCTCAGGACATTTTTATACCCCAATCCTCTGTTTTCCCTATCACTTTCCTCCCAGAGTCTAATTGCAGCTCATGAGCAGTTCAAAGCTACCCTCCCCGAGGCAGATGGAGAGAGACAGGCTATCATGGGAATCCACAATGAGGTGCAGAAAATTTCCCAGAGCTATGGGATCAAGGCCAATATCGTCAACCCCTACAGCACCATCACAATTGAAGAGCTTCTCAACAAGTGGGATAAGGTAGCAGTATCTTTAAAGCTCACCTATACAATGGCACAGAATCAAGGGGAATAGAATCTTGTATCAGTGTGGCTTATTTGGCCTTTCACAACAAATAAAGAAACAAGCTGAGAAATCTCATTTAATTTTATTTTTTGTACTGGAGGTAAAATGTAATGCTGCTCAAATACTGTATCTTTGAAATGGAAGGTGTGGTTCAAAATAAGATTTATACTAGCACACTGGTTGAATTAAATGGCTCTCTCCAGGAGGGGCCAGCCTCTCAGAATACTGACAAGGCCCACGGTGTCTGTATGTGTGTTTTTTAGGTGAAGAAGCTGGTTCCTCAGAGAGATGGCGCCCTCCAGGAGGAGATGGCACGCCAGCATGCCCATGAAAGGCTGAGACGACAGTTTGCTGCCCAGGCCAATCTCATTGGACCCTGGATCCAAACCAGGATGGAGGTTAGACATACAGGCTTCACCAGTAATTCTCTGTCTAATCTAAAAATCAAAAACTCCTAAAAATGGTAGGTTGATTATTTTCAGACATGTTTCAGTATTGACTTGCCCATGCTTGTTGTTAAAACAGGAGATTGGGCGCTGTTCCCTGGAGCTTGGAGGTACCCTGGAGGACCAGATGACCCAGCTGAAGCAGTGCGAGCACGTCATCGTCGCCTACAAGCCCAACATTGATAAGTTGGAAGGAGACCACCAGCTAATCCAAGAGTCACTGGTGTTTGATAACAAACACACCAACTACACCATGGAGGTACAGGACAGTCGCAAACAGCAAAAAGTCTTTCACTGTGCTGTGATATTAGCTTGTAGTTAAGCTATGCATGCATACTCCCACAAGTGTGCAAATTTGTATCTAAATATGCAGTTAGATAAACCATATTCACTTAGTATTATTCATAAAACTGCTAAAAGCTTGTCTTTTTCCATGTTAACATTTGTGCCCTGTCATCACTTCAACAGCACATCCGTGTAGGCTGGGAGCTGCTCCTCACGACCATCGCCCGCACCATCAATGAGATTGAGACCCAGATCCTGACCCGGGATGCCAAGGGCATCAGCCAGCAGCAGATGAACGAGTTCAGATCCTCTTTCAACCACTTTGACCGGGTATAGTGCTCCACCCACACAGATTTGCAACTGCACTCCTTCTCCCGTTTACTTGGGACATGGCTGCAGCAGTGTCAGCACATCATCGGCAAATTAGCAGGAGGTTCTCTGCTGCTTAGATATAAGTATGCAACTCTGAGACTGCAGGTCAGATTCCCCCATAATCTCAAGTATGCACCCTGAAGAGGTGTTCATGTGCTAGACACTGAATTTCTACCAGCTCCAGGGTTGCTGCTATACAAATTACCCTGCATTTGACCTCAAGTGACTTCCACTGGAGGGGGCAAATGAAAATTTCTCTTTGCAGTCACTAGAATACCACAAAAAAATCTATCATAGGCAGCAGCTGCATTCATACTGTGCCTGGGAAGCCATTTCTAGTTATACCTTGCATATTTTTTGAGTCTTATAGCTTAGCTGAAGATGTAGTGACTTTGCTATTCCATTTTTACATGCTACACCTTTAATTACAATACATACAGCACTATCATAGACATCCTAAATATTTTCTTCTTGTTTCCCTGGAAGGTTTGTGTCTGCCCACTTTTGTTCATCTGTTTGTCTCTTCTCTGTGCTAGTTGTGCTCATATATTTCTGTCACTGTCCCTCCCCGCTCCTACCTCATGTGCTGTATGGTAAACCCGCCCAACCTTTGGCTTCCATCTGTAGAAGAAGAACGGGGCGATGGACACTGACGACTTCAGAGCCTGTCTCATCTCCATGGGTTATGACTTGGTAGGCTGTTGCAAGCTCTGTAGAGGGATGGGTGGGCTGCTGCATTACTTTCAAATATTCATGGAAAAAACAGTTATTAATAATGTATGGTTTATTTTCCAAACTCACACATACTGTCCCTTCTCTCTGCCTCTGTGCATCCGTTTCTCAGGGCGAGGTGGAGTTTGCCCGTATAATGATGCTCGTGGACCCCAACACCACTGGAATAGTCTCCTTCCAGTCCTTCATTGACTTCATGACCAGAGAGACCGCTGATACAGACACTGCAGAGCAAGTTGTGGCGTCCTTCCGGATCCTGGCAGCTGACAAGGTATGTGTGTATGTTTGTGTGTATTTGTAGCTTACTGACATATGGACAGATATTCTTAGTCGAGTCTAATCTAGTCTAGTCAATCTAGCCATTATTTCCAGCTCGGCTTGATTTCAAGAAGTGCCTGCCACGCTGTGTTGATTTATGATCTACAACGTTGCACTTTAACTAATTGGAAAAGTAGGATCTTAGCACAAATCGTTTTCTGAAACTCAGCCTAGGACTGCTCAGTCCAGCAAAGTTTACTTCTGCTCTAAAATTTGATCCCCTGTTGGTTTTTCTCAACACAGCTGTTATTTTTACATCGCAGAGCTAGACTCAGATTGGTTCAGTATTGTGAAATACATTTCCTGTTCCCCATCATCACAGGCCTACATCCTGGTGGAAGAGCTGAGGAGAGAGCTTCCTCCTGACCAGGCAGAGTACTGCATCATGAGGATGCCTCCATACAAAGGCCATGGAGCACCACCGGGGGCGCTAGACTACACCGCCTTCTCCACTGCCCTTTATGGAGAAAGTGACCTTTAACCTTACTTCTAACTGACCCTTCACATATTGACCCTTTCTCCAACCACAAATGTGCCCCACACCTCTAAATTTTTGGAATAATATAAGCAATCTATGAACAGAAAAGGATTGCAAATGTTTCATAAAACATGTTTGGGGCCTTAGCCATTTGATTTCTGTTGATTTGTCTCCAGTTGTGCATTGTGATGAGTCTTGCCCCTTTCCTCCTCTCTTTGGATGAAAGATCCCCCTTAAATCAAATACTCACCGCTATAGTAACAAAACATCTCCCATATTCAAACCATATTTTGAGATACAGTACATTGTACATTTTATCTTAACTGTGTGACATAATATTCACACATAAGATTGTTTTCTGTGATTCAGTTGAAATAACATGAGAATTTTACATCATTAAAAATACAGATCACTTAGAAGCACTTGTACCGCAACAGAATGGTAGTGTTTGCATAGATTTTTTTTTGTTTTTGTTTATCTGTTGCAGCAATTAGACATAAAGGTCTGTTTTGATCCAGAGCTGGTGTTTTGTTTTCATGTTTCCTCTCAGTGCCTTTGTTTTGGCAATAAAAGCTATTAATAAGGGATGCTGAGATGTGGCTCTAAACAAATTACTTTCTGCTAAAAACTATATCTTTAAAGAACACAAGTATTGAATAACTTCAAGAGGATGAAAAACAGATCAAATGCCAATTTATGAATCATGTAAGAGGTATAATGTGGATGTTGTCAAAGCCATGAAAGTTTCTTTTGACTGCACTAAATGAAGTGCCAATTAGTTTTTTCTGTAATCTGATCACATCATCGATGTTGCCTTAGATACCAGATGCCTTAGAACTGACCAGAGTTACCCATGGCTTTAATGTTTGATAAGAAACACACCAAATAGAGTGTGGTTATGTTGCATTATGATGGGCAGTGGAGGATATTCAATCAGTATAGACACCTTACTTTCAATGTTTTAAGAAACTTACCGCCTCTGTTACTGGAGAATTCGATAAGGTGAACTTTGTACTTGAAGGTGACAAATTCATTCAATAAACTATTCATTATGTTAAGCTGAAATGTTTTTCTGCCTGATAACTTGTGTCTTCATGTTGGGATACAGCCCCTAGGACTGCTGGAAGAAAAGGGGTTCAAAAACTAGAGTATTCCAGCCACACGTCTATGTTTTACTCTCTCCTACTCATTTCAGGATAAAACATTAAAAAACAGAGTCAGGATGACTTTTAAAAAGAGCCTTTCACAATGTGTTGGGATATAGTTAATGAACATATGTTGTTTTTGTGTTTTTATTATGCCTCCTTGCTGGAGACAGCTATGGCCAGAGGCATTATCTTTTTAGAGAGTCTGTCCATTTGTCCATCCCATACTCGTGAACACGATATCTCAGGAACGCCCTGAGGGAATTTCTTCAAATTTGGCACGAATGTTCCCTTGGACTCAAGGATGAACTGATTAGATTTTGGTGGTCAAAGGTCAAGGTGACTGAGACCTCACAAAACACATTTTTGGCCATAACCTCATATTCATATGCTTTGTTTCACACAAATTAATAGGCTAAAATGAAGTGAGAACATTTTATATCTGAAAGATTCAGCTTCACTGTGTATAATATTAACCAAGTTTGTTTTTTGTTAAGTCTGATTTAGTATAGTTGATTAAGTCTTATTTAACTATTGATGCACTATAAGAGATTTCAAAATAGTAGGCCATTGTTTGCTTTGTAATGCAGTAACAGAACTCAGTGAGATAGTGAGACTTGGTGCACAGCAGAGAAGCCCCTTCAGTTCATCACAGACTGTGAAATCAGTCAGGAAAAATCTAAAGTGAAATTATTACACCTGCAATTACTACTCTGAACCTGCTGAGCCAGAGCTTTCACATAACCTATCCTATACTTTTTGTATTTTCATTATTATTATTATTATTTTTTCAAAAAGTGGTAATGTATTTCCTATTCATAATGTCAAATAAAACATCAGACAGACTGAACAGTATTTTAGGCCGTCAGGCTAAATTAAGTTAGTCACTGTTGTCATACAAACATCATGTAAAAATACTGTATATACTTCCAGGGGTAACAGGAACCAATATTATGGATGAAACACTCAAGGACAGTAGCTAGTCAGGTAACATCAGAACAGTGAAATATCAGTGAATCAGTGGATATCAAAAAAGGAAGCAACCTTGAACCTCTACTTTAAACCTGACCTGAAGGTCACAGAAAATCATATATCAAAGCCTAGAGTTCAGCTTAACACATCAAAGAAAAATAAGAGGGGAACAGATAAGAAGAAATAAGAGGGGAACAGACAAGAAGAAGTGTGATCAGAAGAAAAAAAGATGATTGATTCTCTAAAGTACTCGCTTTTTGACTTTGTGGCCGAGTCATATATTGTTAACTGCAGGTTTCGGAGTGGATCTCGAGAGTATTAAATCTCGTCATGTTATCAGAAAGAGGCATTTTCAGTTTCTTCATCCCAGTGTATTTTAGTAACCACATTCTAAGACTTCTGCTCTGTAATCAGGCTTTTGTGCCTCCGGATTGGTGTACTCTCTGTGCTTCAGCAAACAGAAGCGCTGAGCAGAGAGAGAGGAGATGCTGGCTTAAAAATGGAAGCAGCTAGAGAGAGAGACGTAGAGAGAGGATCACCGAGGCCATTGATACTGATTATCTCCTCTCCTGGGAGGAATGGCTCCAGGAGAATATAGTGGCACTATGAGAGGGAGAGGCTTAAGGGGATATGGCAAGTTGAGGTGTTACATGATGACAGAGGGGATCAGTGGGGAGATCAATGAACAAGTTGCAACATACAGACTTTGTTGTTGACCATTTTTCGAATTGGTGTCATGAATCTTTCTTGTAATGAGCGTGTCAAAGACTAAGGACGTGAGTACAGATTTTAGACATTTTCATCCCTCTCCCTGTCAGTACAGTGACTGATGGCCAGGCTGTAGAAATAGTGAAGTCCTACTAGTATTATAGGAACTGTAATAGATAATAAACTGTCATTTCAGAGTAATACTGATGATGTACCAAAAAATCCAGCAGCACCTCTTTTCTCTCAGGAAACTCTCTTCCAGGTTGACAGATCCCTGATGACAATGTTTTATCGATCTTATGCTGAGTCTGTGCTCACTTTATCTTTTATCCGCTGGTATCAATCTCCCACGGTCTAACTATCCTAAAATTTCCTAAATGAGGGGATTAATGTCTGCAGCAAAATGACCGGCAGTGCACAGGGAACTCTGCAGGATCTGACTGTTCCCATCCTTTACATCAAGAGTTTCAGTTTCTGCCATCGGACACCTATCTCTGATTTCCACCAGCTAAAACCAAGATACAAACATTCCCAATACTTAGACCCTCTCCTAAACTCTAGGAGCAAAACATAATTATTTGCACACGTAATATTTTAACTTTCTGTTTTTTTAATATGTTTTATGTTTTTAGTGTTGTATTTATGTGTCCTGTGATTTATGCATGCTTAATGTATGAGTCCTGCTGCTGCACGACCAGTTGCCCCACTGGGGACACATAATTATTGACTGAATGATTGATTGATTAATCATACAATCTAACTAAATGAAATCGTCTTTCTTCTGGACAGGGAATGAACATCATCAACTCTTATAATTGCTTGGGAGGAGTGCCAATCTCTATGCCAGATCCTGATTAACAGGAAGAAAAAACACCTAGCATGTGAAGGAGAGTCTCTCAGTATGAAGATGGAATGGCTGGAGGATAAGAGGAAAGCCAAAAACGGGGAAATGCTGTCCAGAGGGAAGATGGAGGGAAAGCCTCTTCTCCATGTGGAGCTGCAGAGATGAAGAGGGCAGCTGCTGCTGCATCATGAAATAGAAAGATTGATTGAATGAATAATCATTCAAACAAGAAATTCCAAGCATTCCATAATAATTACATCTCTAAATTCCATAAAAAAATATTTGATTTAAACATGTAATTCATGGGGATAGTATATTTTTCAAAAAAATACATTCATTTCTTTGTACTGTTTTTTTTATGATGAGCACAATATTAAAAACATTTATTAGGGTTCATTAGGGTTCTAATTTTATTTAATAGGAATGAGTTGTATAGCTGCTAAAGTGAGAGTTTTAAAATTCCCTGCACACCACGCTTATCACATATGCGAGAAAGTGTGAGAAAGGTATTAATGCCACATAATGCTGAATTATTACAGCTCCATTTGTTGTTTTCACCATGTTAAGTATTAAAAAAATGCCCAGTGTAGTGCTGAATTAAACTAAACCTGTAGAAAACACTGCTTTGGGTGTAAATTAAAGACAAAATTTACTTAAGACAGTAATGAAATATCAATGAGAAGAGGGGATCCTTGTTCTCATCTGCTATGAAAGAACCCACTGAGGGGATCCATTAAAGAGCTATAGGTGGGACCCAAAGGGAACAGGAAAAAGTTCACATTGAACACCTAAAGGTCATCTTAAAACATTACATGCAGCATATAGTATACACAGTGGTGGCACTTCTAATGTTGGGATCATTTTCCTGAAGGCCTTGAAACTCTGACTGTCACTAACAACCCACTTGGAGGGATTCACCGCTGGTGGACGACCACATGTTTACGTCAACTGTCTTTTATTCTTATCTAAGTCACTCTTTTTTCTACAGGGTTTTACTTTAATTCAGCAGCATTGGGATGGAGCAAATGTTGACGATTTGTCAGCTTTATGGGATTTGTCAGCGGTATGGGGTATTAGCCTATAGATTCTGACCACACATATTAGCTCTACTGACTTTCTGTTATTACTGATCAGAGTGTGTGTGTGTGTGTGTGTGTGTGTGTGTGTGGGCGGTGGGTCATGAGAGCACCATGTTTATGCACCATTGATGGGGAACAACATACATGTTTTTCCTAGAACGTGGTAAGCTCAGCCTCATCTTTAGGCCTGCAGTTCAGGGAACTCTGACACACAGAGCTCTCCCGCATTGCCTGCCTCTGCTTGCAGAACGCCACACAGCCTACAGCACTGGATGTGCACACAATTTCTCAGAGCCAAACACACATTTGCAAATCTCAGTACATATTTGCAGATCCAAACACACATTTGCAGACCTCTGCACATATTTGCAGATCTGATGTCACTTCTTTGCAGTTATAAAGTCCTGATTTTATTTCCATGGGTGAACTTTTTTTTTTCTTTTTGCAAATGTGTATGCAATTTAATGAGAAGTTTGCTTTTACACCATCACAATTAATTCCAGAAAGGAGCTTTAAAAAGTAACTGAAAAAGATATAGACCTGCTCACAATTAGTCATTACATAACCTTCCCATCATACAGGCAGCACAGTATTGTATTCTATTCTATACAATAGTCTCACCTGCTAAGAGAGTGGCAGTGCCTTGGCCCCGCCCACTACGGCGGCCCGCCCGCACACTTCGTTAGCGTCGGTTATGTCTTCCCACGGTCCCCGACTGTCTCACTAGTGTCTGTCCGTTTGTTTGAAAACATGAGCGACCCTGGCGAGGGAGAAGATGAAGTCCAGTTTCTGCGAACGGTGAGTGTGTCACTTCCTAGTCTGAAGGCAGCTAGGCCTCCATTAACCTATACTAACAGTATGACAGTGAGTTCAAATATGAGTTTAGCGCCAAAGAGTGGATTTTGGCAGCTAGCCTGTCCCGGCGGGTGATGGAGCTCACCTGTTAGAGGAGAGACTTTTGAGGCAGCTAACATGCCTTTAACGTCTTTTAAATATGTCTTTAAAAGATTTGTTGTTGATTAAAGTAGTGACTCAAACATAGTATGCAGGGTATTAGTGTATTCGGATAGTCCATTGTTGATACTGCGCAATTAGTTGGTATAATGGAGATGTTTATTTGCTGGATGTTTTCTCACAAGCCTGAACCAGAGAGCTTGCACCATACTGTGAGGCCTGCGGCTGTCACCTGGAAGTCGGAGGCTGTTTTTTAGTGGCACATCCTAGTTAGCTGATAGCTGAGTGGCAGTATTGGTCTATTCAAATAAAATATGACCTTATGTAGCTTGCCCAAGGCTGTCAATTAAAAGTTGCACATTATCTAAAAAAAAACATTTTTTTTTCCCGATTTATATTCACGGCACACGGTTCACCCTTAAGTGAATACAAGCAGCAATTTTCTGTCTTAGTTTATAGCCTCCTTGCCATGTTTGAATTTATTTTGTCCAATCACTCACTGGTAAGTTACATTAAAGGAAGCTCACAGATGGCCTTTATTTTTAACTGTTATCGTCTTTGCTGCCAGATCATGTTGGTTCCTATCATAGCCTCCTAGTTGTGAGGCCTTCTCTTGCAGCTTGTTATCTTTGCCCTCTGATAAGGGCATGTCACAAGGAGGGTGCTGGGTGAGGATTTGAGGATCTAAGACAAACTGGCTAGGCCCTCATCCTCCAGCAGTCATGCCATCCAGATTACACCCATGCTGGTGCAAACTAATTTTGCGTGATTTATCCACAATATGAAGTCTTACTTAATATTAATCACATAGGTATGTTAACTTTTCAGCTCATAAAGGGGCCACTTTTGGTTTCAAAATGAAATGAAAGGCCTGTGAAAGCCTTGTGTGAGCTGACTATGTTTACATCTCCAGCCTCCAGGGCTTGCAGCAGTTGGATGAAGAATTGCTGGGTTAGTGCATGTTCACTGCCCAAATGTACTGTGTCCCCTGGCCCTCTGAATGTCCCACACCGTGTCAGTGGTGGGACAGTGTGTGACCGACTGATTCCAGAGTGCTGCTGATATGGAGAGTGCCGAGGAGGGTGAATCAAGGGTCAGACACTTCAGTATCACCCCCACATGGTGGCATGCAGCCTGGGTACAGTGAGGTGTTAGTAGTCCTGGTCGGGCTCCAGAGACCAGCCGTCTGTTCTCCTTCTCCACACTGTCCTTAAATAGACCGTGGAAAGTGTAATTCCTTTGTCCAGTTGGTATTTGAGATAAAGATAAGAATGGATTTCAGTTGGGTCTGATAGCAGGCGTGTGTATATGTTTGCATCCATGTGCATTTACAGTAGTTTGATACAGATACTTTGCTGGTTTATTACAGCCTTTAGATTGTTATGCTTTTTTTGTAAATTGATTCTTTACTGTATATAATGAACATACCGGAGTTTCATCAAGAGGAGGGCCTCATCTGTCTTGATTGTCGTTATCCAGCGAGCTTTCGCAGCAAGATTGGTCAGAAAGCCATGAAAACTTAAATAGTGTTGTCTCTGTTGCTTGAGCAGAGTGGAAGACTGCAATGACATTAAGTGCCATTTTTTTTTAACCCAGTCACGTCTAAGGCAGAAGTTGTTTTCCCCTTCTTTTGTGTACTTCCGCTCATAGAGCGTTTTAATGTAGCGTGTTATTTGAAATGTCGAAATCACAATAAAGCTGTAATTTTTTGATAAGGGTAAAATGTGTGACAAAAATACCGTTGTAAATGAAGTTTGTTTGAAATTGGATTCCCCCATATCATTGAGCCCTATTTTCAACTACATTAAGTAAGTGAAGTGTTTCAGGCCACCCAGCCTTAAAGAGCTGTGAATCCACCTAAAATAATTTCATGGGCATGAGATACAGAATGGTACTACACCTTCATCAGGCACAATACATTGCATTAAATGGATCACTGCAAGTTAGACAGTATGTGAGAATTTATAGGCAACTTTTGATTTTTTTAATTTTCCCATTTGTTTTCATTATGGAGGAGACATTACATAACAAAATCGAGCAAACTAAAATATTGTGTTCACACCACTTAACAGAACTACATCAATTCACTAAGGTAATCAGTTATGCATTATAGATGTACATACATTTGCATACACATAAGCAAGCCAAGCACATTAGTGTGTCATAACATAACCAAACTTTCAAAAAATAGGAAAAAAAAG
>OMLB01019035.1:0-15429 GCA_900302555.1 Myripristis jacobus
TGGTCTTCATGTGGAAGACCAGATGCAGTGTGCTTGTGTGTGTGCATGCTTGTATGTATATGCCAAAATGTCTGTGTGTGTATGAGTGTGTTTGTGTGTGTGTGTGTGTGTGAGAACACGTGTTTGTGGATGTGTGAGACATGTAAGGATTCTTTTGTATAATCTCCCACATTAAGCATGTCTTCTGAACGCGAGCACACAGCCAACACATCTGTGAGCTCTTTGCACATAGAACAGATAAAATATGGCCTTCCCTGTTTCAGATGAATTTGATGATAGGAGCTCCCCGCTGTTGGTTATTTCTCTGCTATGCTGCCAAAGGTGATAATTCAAATGTGTATAAAACATACTGAGAAATATAGATCCTCAGAAATTGATATAACTCAGCTGGTGCATTTTAGCCCATCACTGTGGGAAAGATTGAAGAAAATGGTTTTACTAGCACATTATCATGCAGACTTGTGCATGACAGGGAGCAAAAGAGAGCTGATTTACACAGTTTGCACTGAAAACCCAGGCCTTGAAAGGTGAGATGCTTTAGCACACAGCTAAACAAATGAAGCTGGTCAAATTCAATCTGCAAGGTTCACTTGATTTTAATTACAATTAGGAGATGGCACCGTGATATTTAAATGTATGAAGTAGAAGGATGAGAAGTCAAACAAGTCTTTGCAGTTTTATCAGCTGTACTGCTAAGAGTCCCATAGCTGAGGAGCCCTACAAGCACTGTGTTTTGTAATCTGGTCAGCTCCTTTTCATGACCTTAGTAGAAATGCACAGGCCCAGTTTTTGTCAAGTGTGGTTGTCGAATAACAGCGTGTAACTCAAGACGTCTCGTTAAAGATGTGGAGCATGGCTGGTTTAGGAAATCAGAACTGATGACCATTTACAGGTGACTGCATTACATGATAACCATTACTGATGACTGCAAGGCTATAATGCTATGCAAACTATAGAGTAATTAACTTTTACTGTGCCTCTCCTGTGCTGCATCCAGTAAATAACAATGTGATTTAGTCGGATTCAGCCTCAGATACAGACTTAAGCAGTCTGTTTACCACTGTTCTTTTCTATGCTCTGGCCTTTGGTTTCACTGAGCTCTGAGGAGTTGGTTCAGGGTAATCAGCGGTAATTACACATAAAAAAAGGCCAGCATGACTAAAATCAGTTAGAGTCAGTTCGGACTATAGCGTCCTACTGACAACACATTATTAGCACAGAAATGAACAATCAAGTACTTGTCGGAGGGGAAACATCTTGATCGCGGGAGGTTATTGCAATCAAAGGGGATTAAGTTTTAATTAATTCCAGCTAGAGGGGTCCAACGATCTTGTTAAGAACTATTAACCTGACAAATGCCAACTACACTCTACATTATTGAGGACAACAATGGCCAATCATCATTAAACAATTTGGCTTTTGAGATTTTGAAAATTGCTGTAATCCACAACCACCACCAGTTGTTATCAAGCATAACAGTGACAATCAGAAAATTATTAATTAAGAGTGGAGCACGGGACTGGATTGCATAGCCATAGATAGCATTCAGACGAACTGAACTAAGGCACATCTTACCAATTTAATGTGAGCTGCTCTATATATCAACACTTACACTGTAAACATGACACAAACTGCAATGTAGGTATCAATCTCATAAGAAAGTCTCAATAGTTTTTGACTATTATATGCAGAAATTGAATGAAAATCCCTCTAGATTAAAATACATGAGACACAGCCAATTAATATTAAACAAGCAACAGAGTATTCTGCCCACAGCACCAGGCTGTGCACCACCACAATCCTCGCCACCTGGATAAGTGACGGTGTTGTTCCTCTTCCGCATCTTGTGTTCCTATCCTGCTTTTGTTCAATGCCACCAGTGGGTTCAAAAACAGAGGTGAGCCAAACAGGCAAGCCATTCAAATAGCCTGTGGCACAACATAGCACGGGGAGAGGAAAACACAGCCAGTCAGTCTTGCAATTTCCTTCTCTTTTATGAGAGGCCATCGGCTCCTGGAAGATCAGCACCGGCAAAGTGAGACTTAAAAGCGGTGTATTGCCATTAAATCAGGTGGGAGAAAAGGGATTATTTCAGGGAATGCAGTTAATCCACCCGGCAAGAAAAAAAGAGAAGAGAGATGAGGACACAAGCAGGAGGGAGCAACAGAAACAGAGACAGGGAGGAGAGGGTGGAAGACTGACAGAGGGAAGACAGAAAGAGCGAGATGGGTGAAATAAAATGTAAATACAGAGATAGATAGATAGATAGATAGATAGATAGATAGATAGATAGATAGATAGATAGATAGATAGATAGATAGATAGATAGATAGATAGATAGATAGATAGATAGATAGACAGATAGATAGAGAGAAAGAGAAAGAGAGAGAGAGAGCTGGGTGAGGGGTGAACTAGTCTAATAGTCAGGTAAAGAAATTCCTTCCAGCTGAGTCCAAGTCCAAGGACCTACTGTATCATCACAGATACAAATACATATACCTCTTTGCATTTAAACACATAACCAAGGTCTTCCCAAGTATAGCAACACAACACAGCAACACTTGAATATCTTGACTTGATGAGGATGATCTTATTTTGTCATAGCTATTAAGCAAAACTTAGTTTTCTGCATTTTGGATACGTATGTGGCGTCCATGGAGGCCTGCAGATATTCTCTCTCATCCTCCTCCCCTTGCACCACAACTGCATTATCCAGCACCACAACTGACACCTTTATGACCAAATAGCCACCTTGCATAACGTAAAACAACATTCCTCATAGACTTTGTCATCCTAAAAGAGTCGTAAATCGCGGTTCTACCAAGAGACCCTCCAACTATTTCTCGCAAAGACTCCCAAAGTAATGTGATATGACAGAAACCTGATAATACAATCAGTGGATTCCACATGTTCATTTTATTCTGAGTTGTGTTTAAAATAAGTCTGCAGCGTGTGGCTTGACAATCGTAGCCATTATTATTATAACTCAAGCTGAGCTGGACAGGAATGTTTCATGTCTGACATCATGTGATGGCATAAATCATGGCTGTTTTCAAGGAACACCTTCCAACCATGCAGCTGTTCTACATGTAACACAACGGTTTAAATTGATCATTGGACCCTCCAGCATGAGAGGTGCCCTATGGCAGCTAAATAGATTCATGTGGCCAGCAATTCAATTTATTGAGCTTCATCTACTGCTGAAATCCTGACAGAGAGAAACGCTCAGGCCTTTGCGCTATGTTTCCCCTGACGATATCCCTCATCCTATAAGAGCACGTGTCCTGCTACCTGGCAACCAACCAAACAATTCACAACTCCCAGTGCCATTGCATGAAATGGAGAAACATCAAGAGGTAGTTTCCACCACGTTACAGTAAATACCATGTGGCTTTGTCCTTGAACTGTATCAACTGCTTCCCACATCCTCATCACCTCAGTACGAAGCCGATGGATCACACAGAGCCAGGCTATGGTGCTCCAGTCAGGTCCAACACCGAGATCGCTCCGACCTGCCAAGACAGAGCGTCCAGCCAAACACTGACCTCCCATTCAACTGATGTCCACCATCACAGTTCACCAGAGGCACTGTCTGTGCAACTGTGAGTGAGGCATTCTTCAGTCAGTGAATAGTTCATCTGTAGACCTGAGTGAATATAACATCCAAGGTCAGAATTACTCCATGTTGGCTCAGTCACATGCTCTCTAATCTATTTTGATAAGGAGCACTATTCCACCATATTCTGACTTCCACCTGCTGACAAATGTTTTATTTACATGTCCATATTTTGAATGCATAATACATTTCTTTGCATAAGAAAGGTTGTTTGTCATCTTTGTACTTTAAATTTCCTTCATTCTGCAGTCCCTGGGACAAGTGTCAAAGGCAGAGGTGAATGTCTGTTTGGTGCCACAGTAATTACCCCCGACTAGATATGAGTGACACATTGTGCACCACTGAGCACGTACATGTGTCTGCAGGTCGGGCCGGCGAGAGATACAAAGATTTCTTAACAAAGAGAAAATTAAAAATGGTTATTACATGTGAAATGACTGTTGTGATAGTCGTGGTGACAACAAGACAGTTCCAATAATCATCATCATTATTTCATCCCCTTTACCCTGGCACAAAAAGCTTTGTGATACTCTCAAACTGAGAACTCTCTAACTCACTGTATACACCTGAGCTCTATAGTTAGACTCTCACCAAGCTCTGATTAGCTCACTGGCTGTCTCGCTCCCTGGCTTTGCTCTCCAACTGTTCTCTAAAAAGTGTCTCAGTCAGACAATAATGAGAGCAATGAATAGCACTATGTGTCAGGAACTAGCACTGGCTGTGAGCACTAAATTGGCTTTAGTGTGTCCTGGGACCAGGAGCAGGCCTGCAGTGGGAGGGGTCAACAGTGCCCTCTCCACCCGGCTGCACTGACCTCTACAGAGCCTGCACCTGCTACAGCGGATGAAACCCGCGCTGCTAGTCATCTACCTTCCCGTTAATTCAGCAGAAATGGGAACTACGTCAAATATCACACAAAGGAGAAATATTTGAGGATTTAAATTAAACAAAAAGATGAAGCAACGGAAAGACTCTTGTGCCTGCTGAGTCTACATTGCTGTAACTGCTGTTAGGCTACTCCTTAAATGAAGAGTGGGAGAACTGACACATGGTTTAATACATATTCTGTAGTATCAGATAGCCTTAAATGACCCAACATGCAACAAAACAAATTCAGTAATTGATTGAAACGGATGTTTACTACGAATAGCTTGTAGCTCTATCACATTTGTAAAGTCCCCAAGCTGAATTAGCAGAATGAAAGGTAATCTCCCAGCAGTGTTGCCCCTATATCTCAAGATTAAATTACGATCAGATGTTGAGTGTAACCGGATACAGCCTCTGTTTCTCTGCCAATACGTAGCGTATGGCACACAACTCAAGGGCAGTCAAGGCATCATCTTCATTTGGAGTTCCTCCATCCTCATGTCCCATCTGTGCATCTGGACTGCCGTATTTTACCTAAATGCTGATTTCCCCCATGGGAATCATTTAAGTTTCACCTTATCTTAAGTCATTGAGACAGTGGACACACAAATGGATGATAAGCTAGCTGATCCTCTTGACCTGCCCCATCTAGGCAATGAGTGGTGGTTTGACCTCCTTGGTCTGTGATTGACATGGATGAAGTAGACATCTGGTTGTTTACTGGTGCCACATAATTAACCCCTGACCTCAGACACACGTACTTCCTGGGAAGTAATCATCCCACTGATTACAGAGGCTAGGATCTAGCCAAGGACAAACTGCTGACGATGCCTTGTAATTCATGGTGGTCCTACAGATGTTAGATTTGATATTGAAAAAGATTGCAATCCTCGGACACCTGGAATGAATAGAAATCCAATTATCTGCATGCCTTGCAAGTTAGGCGAACTAGGAAGACATGTATATCATTAGCTTATCAGTGACTTGACAGAGCACCTTATACTTTGAGTGATAACAACCATAATTTATGAAAATTCCACATCTGGGAATAAAGATCACAACATATATTCACGTGATTTCCATTTCAAGGGCATAAAGAGCAACACTACCAAATATTATCATGACCACCCAGATGCATATCTACAGTAACATCAGTGAACATTATACATGTATTATTGTTATCAATGACAAAAATCAGACCACCACGCAAGCAGTGTAGCAGAGAGAAGGCGGTTACAGATGCCACATTACACACAAGTCAATGCTGTAATCACACCGTGGAGAAGATATAAAAACACATGCTCGGGCAGTGAGAGTTTTGATAAGAGTGCAGAAGAAGAAATGGCACATCTCTTTTGCTGTCCTCAGTTCCCTCTAGCCTTAGTGTATACATGCTTATCTATTCTGTGACACAATCCTCACTCTTTTATTTATTTCTTCTGAATACTTCTTTTTTCACCACTCATTTTTGGCAGTTTTGATGGAACACAGCGCCCACTCAAAAGAGGCAGAGATAAAAGAGCCATCTGCTCACATCTCACCAGGAAAGACAGGACACCTTATTAGGTTGAGTGCTCAGAGTTGGGGCTTTATTACCAGTAACCTACATAAACCCAATTCAGGCCCTGCATCTACCCAATTTTACACTTACACACCGAGCAAGAACACACACTGATGGTGACATATTATACCAAAGTGTGACTGTTCTTTGTTTTATACTTATGCCACCACTGTGTTTATATATCTTCCACACTACAATCTGAGCTGATCAAAAGATTATTATCAATTTTCCTTGTTTACTTTTTTTCAATTTTTTGAACACTAATTATTGGGACACTGTATGTAAATTACTACATCCTTGATGGGAAACACTGAGTCTGCCTCCTGTTTTGGCCCTCTGGCAAAGGCTATCCCACATGGATGAACCATTATTTTTCTGTTGAGGTAAAAGGCAAAAAAGGCCAATCTCAAGCTCCACTACAACTGGAAACATGTTAAACTGGATGAGTTGCAAGGACAAATGCTCTTTGGTGGAGTTTGGGTGTCCAGCAGGCTGCTTACACAAGACCACGGTCTGACAAAGACTATATTGTGTAGGCAAGTTTTATGGAGAATGAGCTAATAGCTAAGAAGCTGAGACCTCATTCAGAGGGAGAATTGGTGAAGGAGTATAGCCTACCACTGCAAGCAGGTCTTTTCAAAACTGCTCAAGACTGACTGATCCAAATCTGGACAAACAGCTGTGAACAGCATCATCATCACTTCTATCTGATATCAGACTCCTCGGCAAAGAGAAGTAGTTCCGGCCATCACCTTAAGGTTACCATGAAGTATGACCAATAAAACACATTTTAATTGAATAAATAAAATTATTCTTATTAAAATTAACATTTCAATAAAATTAGTGCGATAAATTTTAATTCAATCATTTTGTATGGCCCCTGATAGGGAAAGGCTCGCAACCCCTTGCTTAGAAATGTGAAATCCGGTCTGCAGAGGATAAACAGACTAGGGCTGTTTCAGAAAGTACTGACATATCTCCAGAGCAGCAACTTCCTATGTCTTATGGCTGATCAGCCTTGGATGCTGTGTGTGACAGGTCCTGCCGCAATGTGATGTGTCTAGTTCACACTTGTGACACAGACAAGGCCAAGACAAGTCCTGTCTCCACAAGTTGCATCAGAGATAGGAGACAGAATAAGGAAGTGCCTGTCTCCACTGCCCACTGTCCGCGCCACAGCCGTGCCAGTCTGTGTTAGTCTTACCAACGTCCCGTGAAGTGACTACTGCAACTAATTACCACTATTTCAGAGGGTTTCTGTCCAGGAACAGATGAAGTCACTACAAAGAGAAACCCTTCGGAGAGAGAAACATTTAATGTCAGTGTGTGTATCCTTGAAATGTGCTTTTGCAGCATTCTATCTTAGCCTTGGTCATACTCAGTCACAATGATGAATGGATCTGTAGGCTTAGCATCAGGCCCATTTTCATGGATTTCATTGATCTCCCATACAGAAATAGCTTAAACCCCATCTCCTACACAACAGTTTTCACTTTACTAGTTATTGTAAGTATCAAGCTCAGGGATATGATGATACATTTAGTAGTGAATGAGGGATTAAGAGTAGTGTATTCCAAGGACATGCTTTCTGAAGTGGGATTAGCCTACTGGGAAGTTATTCACAGCCGCACTCCGGCAGCCTTTGAAAGGTATCTTGAAATACGAAGGGGTGTGAGTATCTGAGAGGCAAAACAGCCATCATTTTGGAAACATGTAGAGACCAGGAGGCTCTTCCAAGGCTAGGATGAGCAGAGCGTGAAGAACCCTCAACTCGGAGGCAGGATGACACAGAGGAAAGCCTTAAGTGTCATTTCAAGCTTAGAAAGTGAGCATCCACAGCAGGTGTGTGAGGGGAATACCGATCTGCTTCAGAACAAGAGACTCTGATCCACAAGCACTTTAACATCACCAAGCTACACTTACTAGACTGTCTAAAAGACACTCAGCTGGTAAGAGGCACAAATAGGAGGTGGGGGGGAGAGGCAGAGTGCGGGAGTCTGGGCTGAATAGGATAGCAAGAGAGATGTCCACATTAAAAAAAAAAAATTGTATTGTATAGTGAACTGTATTCCTACTCTAAACGTATAGCCACAACACTTAAAACAACATGACAGACAACTGCAGAGTAGACATATCAATGAGTCACTGTCAAACTATAAAACAAATGAAAACAAGTGAACAACAATTTAAAAATTATTTAAAATAAAACCTCTGCAGAGCTCAATGCTATACTGCTGTGACAATAAAATAATTTTTGAGCTAACTCAATAATTTAGTTCCTCGCTGACCCTGTGAGTAATCGTTTTCTCTATTTAATGAGCACAGCAGAACATTTAAGAAATATTTCATTGAGAAACACATACTGTGACAGCCTCTCGGTTCCTCTATGCTTACTCAAATGAATGATTAAATCAGATGTGAAAAACTGATGTGAGAATTGCCTGGTTCACAGCTGTGCATTTTCACGACCACAACACTCATATTTGATTTTGATTTACTTCATCAACCCTTTGTGAATTACTTTGTCTTCCAATAAAATCTGCCCATTTTGAAAATTTTATAAACTCGGTCGGCAATAGCACAATGCTGATACTAATCTGACCACACACTGACCATCCAGAACTAATGCAGCTCTGTCTACTCAAGCTGAACATTTAATAATGCTCTGACTGCTAAGACCAGCCCAAAGCCGTAGGCAGGTCTAGTTCTAACTCTTTCTGCCATGTGGGAGTTGGAAATGCGTCTCTATTTATGCCTTGGCCATCTGCCAACAGGTTCATCCCTACTGCAGAGGCCAGGAGGTGACAGTGCAGCTCCAGTGACCAAAGGGGCCTTACACAATTAGGCCTTGGTAACCGTGCAATCCCTACCACTCCTCCACAGGAAGGATAAACCAGATGACTAAGTGTTCGAGAACTGAGAGTAAAGGAGAGGGGGGAAAATCCTAACTTGAACAAATGTGTCCAGGGTCACTTTTGTCTAATCTCGTCTCATTAATTTCTTGCCTTTCTTTAATAACATCCAAAATGTAAACATTCACAAGCCCCCTGTTTCTTGTTCTCTTTTCCTTTACTCCAAATAAATTTTATTGAAGAAATTCAGGTGCTAATGACACCTCTTCCTCTTCCTTCAGATCTTGCATCCTTATTAAGCACTGGCCTTTTCCTAGTGCAGTATGTTTTGCTAACAAGACGGCACTCATGGCCACCTGTCTGACCACTTTACATGGCTTCAACTTTTTGGAGGCGCGCTATGTCATTATATTTGATTTAGCAGCAACATTACAGTGAGGAAAAGAAGAAAAAAAAAAAGAAAGAAAACCACCGGCTTTCCAGTAATTTTGCTAGCAAAATGCTACCTTGCCAACAAAGAAAGGTCATCTAGCTCACAGAGTATGTATTTTCCAGCACTGCTTATTAAGAAGTGAGATTTGTAGTGCATGCTTACTCTAGCCGCATACAGAAAAAGGTGACAGATTACTTCAGGCTGTCAATAATTTTCCAGAGCAGCCAGACAGATGAGGGTGTAAAATGATGCATAAACACTAAATTTAGATGATTACAAGGGCCAAGCAAAGATTGATCATGGCAAATGGTGACTGGTGCCAAAACTCAGTATCCAATGAGTTCTGTCTACTGAAGCATAACTGGGTCATGGGAAAGACAACCCCTTCCAAAAACTGAGGGCCAGTTTTGATCTGCAACGCAAAGAGCCTCAATGCAGAGACTAAAAAAGACATTTATGTCTGTGGCACAGCACACAGTGCACCTAAGCACCACTGATTCCAGCTTGTTTCCCCAGCTTGTTATCCAAAGTGCCCTCTGACAGAGACAAGATGGGGTCAACTCCTCTTCAGCTTGAGATGGGGCCAGTTGGATACAGCCAGGAAAGTAGTGATTGGAAACACAAAGCTGTGTGTCCTCTGCACCTTTAGGATACATTTACAAATGCACAAATGCACACAAACACACATCCACTGACGGCCTACAATATAAATCTAAAAGCAGCATATATAGCAGGATAGGGAGCAGGATAATGAATAATAAAATATTGACACCACTGTAATAGAAACAGCAAAAACATAATTTCATTAACAAAGCACATTAACAGTAAAGTCGAAGCCCTTGACTTTTTTTGTTTTGTTCTGTTTTGTGTTGTTATTCTGCTGATAGTCTATGTAAATTAACCTCACTTAAAAATGAATTATTCATTACATTAGCTTGGCAAGACTTATTTGGAAAGACCACATTTAACTCAACACTATTTTACTTTAGCTCCTAGCTACCATAGAACCCAATCACAAAATGCTTTATTAAACAGACTCCTCTCATAAAATGTAAAATATTTTGTGAAAATGGATTGCCTCTAACCAAGGAAGGTAATGAAAGAAGCTTTGGCAAAAACAAAATGAGTTCTCTAGGTCTGAAAACTTTGTGTGTGAAAGATTGACCACAATGAGGCATAAAGTATTGTGTATTGCTGTCAAAGTGAAGGGCTTCATACTCGCTGCGTGTCTGTAATGAGCCTGATCTAAAACTGAATCCTTCGTAAGAAACTGAATTGGTTTATTGAAACAACTTAAAAATGCTACTTGCTAAATGGATTTTCCCTCAAGAATGTTAATATAAAATTACTGTGAACTGAAAAAACAATAACCAAATACTTGATTCAGGCTTTCTCTGCATCTAATATAGGATTCATGTGGTTTGAATTCTCAAAAACTAATGTAAACTGTGACTCAAAAGATACTATACTGATAGACAGCAATTCCCTAGACCTACAGGGGTATATCTGCCATCAATCAGGGGTTTCTGGTGCAAAATACAGTCAACATTGTGAGGTGCTCAAGATGTGGCAACTGCATTTGGCATTTTCATGCCCTGAGGCATGTAGCACACCTGAAGTGCAGTTGAAAATAAGGTGAGATCAGAAGGAATACATTATTTGTAGGTGTGATAGGGGCTGGCATCAGTCATGACCAATCAAATTATCTTTTCCTTCCTTCTAATTTCATGATGAAGAGAGCAATCCAGAGCAGGTGCACCACAAAAGATCCACCTCCATAGAGAAAACTGCGCAGGTCGTTCAGAATCACCACGAGCAAATACAAATTAAATCAGCTTGGGAGGAAATAATAGATTTGGTTACAATGTAGTTCTGGTCCGAGGAGAACCATTACCCAAAGTAAGAAATGGCTCACTGATATTTGGCAAAGAGCCAAACAGAAGTTGGCGGCAAACGACAGGTGACAGTTTGGCTTCAGGAGGGGGGCATAAGTGTGCCAGTACCTGACATCTACAGAGGATGTGGCCGCCTCCACAATCCCCACCCCATCATAGTGAACACTGACAATTTGGTGTTGAATGACTATAATTCAGCCACTACCTTGTGTATATATGATAGTTAGATAAATGAAAAGATGTTACTCTTTTTTCCTGCTGAAGAGATAGACTTAAAGATATAAAAGTTCCATCTACAAAAAGGATGGGTAAGCTTTTAAAAAGGATCTAATCATGTATTGGTGAGGCTATAAAAATAGCACAGAACGTGATGGTGCTATTTACCACTGCCCTGGTCTGAGCGGGTAGGTGATGCAAGCATAAATCCCAGTCATCCTTGATATAACAATTTGCACTGTGCTGCTTGATCTCTACTGACACTCTCCCTCCTGCACCTCTCCTCTCACTTAGGAGCAGTCAAGTTCACAGGAAGTCACCAAAATATCAAAAATGTGCAGGTGAGAGACAAAAAAATGTGTCTGTTAACAACAGCACTTAGGCTTAGTGAAACAGCTAAAAATTAAATGGTCTTAAGGGTTTTCCCCATATACTTGAAGGTGATGCACCACCTCCTTCACCTAACAGCTATCAGTGCAAAGGGTTTGTTACTTAGACCTAGCAATTAATTGGTTCAAACGGTTAGACATAATCAAACTTTGAACTAGATCTATCATTTTAATTACTGATAATGCATTGTTTAAGGTGTTTTCCAGGCCACGCAGGACACACAAGCAGAGAGTAAAATGTGGACCATCTGAGAGTCAAAGTCATTCCTATTCCCAGGTTGCTCTGTTACACCAGATTTCTATGGCATATAATGGGAACATGACAAAGGGTCCTATGTTACCATGTCCCTATGTTCCCAAGGTCCTATATTCACAACATCTTATGTGGATGGGGTAAATGTTCAGGGTGACAGTTAATTTAAGGGTTAGAATTAATGTATCAGAACACTGAACTGGGGAACATAGGACCCTGCAAACATGTAGTAGGACCTTGGGAACTTAGAATGCTGGGAACACAGAACCCTGGGAGAACACCTTGGGAGCACAGGACTGTAGGAACATAGGACCTTGGGAACACAGGATCCTAGAAGCATAGGACCCTGGGAACTTAGGATGTTGGGAACACAGAACCATGGGAGAGCACCTTGGGAGCATAGGACTGTAGGAACATAGGACCTTGGGAACACAGGATCCTAGAAACATAGGACCATGGGAACATAGGACCTTGGGAACATATGGCCCTGGGAACATAGACATGCTCCCCTGAGAGACCCTATATAGAGAAACCTAGAACTAATTATAGGCAGAATAGCCTCAGTCACCATGACATTTTACCACATTATTGCACTCATGCACCCCTGTCTCTGAGGCCTTTCCCCCTCGCCTAGTTACTTTTCTGTGGGAAAACACTGCACTTCATAAAACTCAGCACTCAGCTCCCAAATTCCTAACTACTGTAAAATGTGAGAAGATGTGGTTAGTTGGAGCACTTACTTTCAAAGTGTTCCACTGATTGTTTATGTGAGGAAAGGCCGCAAATATGCAAAACATAGGTGTGTTTTCTTCCTCAAGTGCCTCAGCGAACTCTGTGTTCGTCCCTCAGAGACAGAAGCTCAAATGTCAGCTGAAACTTTGATAGAGAAGATGGATGTTTTTTTTATGGCTCCCAAAATGACAGTTAAAAGTTATTTTAGGCACTGATGTCTATTTCTGCTCACAGAGACCAGAAATTCATCTGGGAGATGAATTTGAGCAAGTTGTTGACTGACCAGATTATGACTGTAAGACTGTCCCGCCACAACAGGAGGTCCTCTGTTGTTTCCAGTGACAAAGACTGTGCCTACCGCTTTGGAAGATGAAAAACTAAATATTCTAAAACAAGAGGGCCGCTGGGCCATAAGTGTAGCCATGTCTACAATTTCAGTCGGTCCTGAAAAAGAGGGAGTCAGCAAACACACTTTCTGTCGCTCCAGGAGTTGTTGATCAGTGGCGTCTGTTGGTTTGGCTCTGTGATTATGGTTTCTTGTTGGGATTTTTGGTGGACTGCAGACCCTTCCCCTGGGTTCTCTACACTCATCTCTTCCTGTAAATGGAGCTTTCTGGCCACAGACTGAGAGCAGTGGGTGGGCTGCGGCTTTGTGAATGTAATGTGCTGAGGGTGTCTGGAAATGGTTTGTCCTCCTCACAGCTCTGCATCACAGTAATGGACTATTGGGGAAAGCCTCCAGGCTGCCAATGTTTATAGTAGTTCTGAGGGCAGTTGAGGTAGAGAGGCACTTTTTGGCTGTGGAATACAATGGTGCATTGGGATCCTCTGGTGTTGTGGCAAGATGAATTTCTCATTCATAAATTACCTGTGCATCAATGATTTAAGACAAGATATATGAGGTGTTGCTACTTTGACATGCTATTTGACCATCTATTTGCAGTAAGCCTGAAAAAATCAACAATAATGCCATTATACTGCCTGCAGCTGCTGCCCTGCTTTGTCTAAATTTCTATCTGCTCGGTATCTCAGAGGAGGGCTGAAAAACAGAGCTGACTCAAACTTCTGTCTTACAGCAAAATACATAAATTTGGGGGCACAAGAAGTACATTTTAAGTTCTGAAGCCACAATCATAGGTATAAACTCATGAAATTTATTGGTGAAGATACTTATTGATGCTAATTTATACATTTAAAAACAAACCTTGTCTGCAGATTAGCATAATTCCTGTAATACTTCCAAACTCCTTCCTCGCAACACAGAAAGGTGAAGAAAAGATAGATTTTTGCCTACAAGAACAGACCTCAGGCACTATGACTAAACCTATCTTTTGTAAATTTTGAAAATGTGTTTATATTATCTGGACAAAAAAAAATTCCTTCCACCTCCTTACCATGGTAAATATTTGGTGGAAACTTTTTTTTTTTTTTTCAGTAACTTTCAGTCAAACATAAATTGAACTAAATCCATTTAGCTGAGCTCACCCCCAAAACCAGGTTTTTCAAACTCAAAGTGAAAATCCGCCCTACAACAAAATTCAAATATGCTCCTCCTATGATCTCAGACAGTTAAGTAGATTTCTGTACAAGAACAAATTCTCCCCAAAGCTATAAACAAAACTGGGCCATACAGCACTATCTGGAGCTGTTTCTTTGAGTTGGGCAGGAAGCTAACACTGGATATACAAGAGAACTCACTAGAAATGAGGACTGATTTCCTGATTTAGAACTGTTAACCATTTCTATGAAATAAAGTTCTTTGTGCATGGAGGAACATTAATTTAACACATATGCTGAGCCTCCTATATTGTTAATTCAGTAGCTCAATAAGTATTAGTTAAATACATCAGATAGGGTGTAAGTTCTACGCATATTTGTAGATATAAGACCTTAAATATTCAACTGTCTGAGATGACAATAATCACATTGCTTATTTGTTTTTTTGTTTTTTGTTTTTTTTTCTAGTATCTATTCATGCTAATCCGAACAAACTGTACTTAGAGCAAATATTATTGATTGCTTTAGAGATCTCTGCAATATGGTTGGGCAATATGGACAAAATCGAATGTCACAATATATTTGACTGAATACCTCAATTATATTGAATTTGACACAATTGTAGGGGTTGACTATAGGTATTTTCATAATACATTTACATATGAGGGATGCTTGGTAAACAATCCTAAAGAGTCATTAGTGATGTGGATATGATGACCAAGCAGGAAGAGGCATATAATAGAACAGCTAGAGCAGTCTGAAAAATGCATGCCTTTACTGTGATGCAGCCTTTAAAAGCAGGAAAAGACATTTATGAAAAAAAAAAAAAAAAAAAACATTAAAAAACATTTATGCCATATCACACAATCAAAACTCAACAGGTACTCTCATATCATGATGTCATTATAATATCACCCACCCCTACTCTCTAACTATCATCAGTTTTAAGAATCAGTGAAACACATTGCACCTCTAAAAATATATTAACATACTGTCTTATTCCCTCAAAAAAAGAGTAAGAGGAAATCTTCATGCTTAATCCCTGTCTCCACTGGAAACAGCATGGCGGTATTTGCTGTGAACAGTGAAGCCTCACAGTAAGAAAGGACATAATAACT
>OMLB01019036.1:0-11195 GCA_900302555.1 Myripristis jacobus
CATTAAAAAAAAAAAAAAAAAAAAAAAAAAAAAGCCTCTCTGTATTTTTCCATCATTTGCCATCATGCTATTTGATGCTGCCCAACATCTCATCCATTTTTTCTGACCTCTCAAAGAAGAGGATTGGGATGGTTGTGCTGGTCTTTAATTCAACACAGTCCAGAGTGAATGGTGTGTTTAATGACCTCTGGCCTTATCATCTCACAAACTCTAATCTTGACCTTGTATAGAAGTTTAAAACTGTATGGTGGTGAATCAGAAAAGCCTGGCAAAGGACTGTTTTTCTTAATGACATGACAGAGGTTTTTTTTGTATGGCAAAGCTGTGACCGATCGCTCTTGTAATGAAAAGTTAGTCAGGTTACGTGAGCGACATACAGACCTCAGGACCTGTAACACAGCAGCTTCCCAGCATAACATCCTGAGGGGCACAAAGTGTTACTTGTCACCTAACATTTTAAATAATAATATTGGATTTTTTGCTTGAAAAGAATTAAGAACTTGCAGCCTCTGGAAACCTAAGAAGGCTGATTTCTATGCAGGTAGCTCATTTGGCTTGGACCTTGCATTCTCTCCCGGTGAGCAAAACGCTGGCCAGAATGTAAAACAATCAATGCTCCATCTTCAGCACAACACATTACGGCCTCTCAGTCTCCCAAGATACTGATATCCCCTGCAATGCACCTCATACACAGATGCAATTTGTGCATATCAAAGAACGACGCGCAAAAAAACTTTAATGAGAGGTGAATTTTCAGGAAATACAGGGATCTCAGACAAATCTGTTGAATGTTTGATAAATGAGGCTCAGTGTGATTCCAGGCTTCTTCATCCTGATGTCGTAGTGTCTGCCTGAGGAGGGAGCAGACTTCAGGGAAATCCTCTCTCTAAATGATTAATGGAGTCTGGAACCAAGGAGGGAGTTGTCTCAGGCCGCCTCTGCAGGTACACACCCTGTATGACGCCTGTGAGAGAGAGTGAGTGTGTGTGTGTCTGTCTTTGAAGCTGCATCATCACAGCGAGGCCTGATGTGAGGACTGTTTCATGGCAGTCCTGAGGGACTCATTAATGATGTAGAAACACACACACACACACACACACATATACTCCCGTACGCGGAGGTGTCACACTGGGATGAGATGATCGAGGCAGGGTTGAGGGAGGAAGACGGGATGGATGAATGGAAATTAAAGAGATAAGAACAGGAAATAAAGCGAGAGGGAGAGATGAAAATGATAAAAGACGGAGATTGATTTGTCAAACGCAAGTGCAGTTTAGTATAAAGCTGGACTGCAGGCTGCATAGAAAACTTCACAATGGTTGACAACAAACACATAAAGGATAAGCCAGCAGAGAGCTCACATCCTGTAGATCCAAAGGCCACAATACAGTAGCAACACGAGGAAAATGTTTATGTCCAACTGTGATATCCATTACTGACATCATACCATTCTGCATTAGAGGCCAAATTGCTTTGATCAAGAATGTTGGTTCACCACACACTTTGTAGTTATTTATATTTCTCTTATCACCATATAGCTACCAGTATTGTGATAGGAAAACACCACCCTGAAACACTCAAAAAAAAAAAAAAAAAAGAATTAAATGACTAAAAATTTATTTATTGCATTTTTGGGTTCATTCTGGTCTGTGGCGTTATAGCTCTTTTATTCCAACTGATAGCTGGTCATATTTAGACAAAGAGATGTCACATTGAGGTACAGCAGGGTTAGGGTATGAAATTAAAATTAGGGCTTAAATTTTGAATTTAGTTAGACATTTAATTAGAAATTTAAAAACAGTCAATGTTAAATGCTAAGTTTCTATGGCAGTCTCTTACAATCAAAAAGCAAAAGCTTCTTTCTAAACTCAGCATTTTGCTCTTTTGCTCCAGTGTTCAGTAATCACACAAGGAAAAATGCCTCATAGTATTACACTTCACCTGCATTATGGACCACAGTGTAATGCACATGAGATGTAGCACTCATGTAGCACTCCAAATTTCGAGGCTTCATTAGAAACAATCTTGAACATCACAGATTGGTGTTATAAAAGAGTGGTATAGTGTCCAAGAGAGGTTTTTCCTCTAATGCCTGGCAAAGAAAAAATCAAAATATCATTCACAATTATTATATTTCTTCTTTATTTGAGTGTAGGCTATATTGTGCAGAGTATGGTTTGCAGCCCCTCCCCATCTAACAGATTAGACAAAGTTCAGCTTAGCTCCAGTACAAACACAAACACACACACACACATATGCGCGGCGCACACACACACACACACAGTACACACACTAAACCACATTATATACTTTACATATTTGCATTTTCTCCCTCTCTCCTTCTCTCTCTCTCTCGCTCTCTCTCTCTCTTTCTCTCCCTGGATTGCTCATTGACTGCCTGTGTGAATATCAGAGCATTTCATTAGAAAAATGCAATAAACCAGAAAGCCTGCTGGATTGCAGGATTATCATTGAGGAAGCATTTTCTCGGATAAGGGAGGAGAAAATTAATAAAGTTTTAGACAAAGTTATTGAATGCAGTTTTTTGTTTCCTTTTTTTGTGGTGGTGGTGGAGGTGGTGGGGTCTAATGGCATGTGGCTTTTCCTCAGACAATTCACTGGGAAATGAAGTTCAGAGGCACAGCCAGAAAGAAAACAAATTAAGAGGAAACTGCAAAATTAAAAAAAAAAAAAAAGTTCTCGAAAAGTGCAGGGGAGGAGTGGGTTTGTGCTCTCGGCACTGCAGTGATTAAAACATAAAACACTGGCTCAGACACATGAGCCGCACAGGCTCAGAGGGAAGAATTAGGCACATCAGGTTCTGACCCAAGCTTGATACGCTGGTTTGTTTTGTTTCACTGCTGTGTCATGTTACATACATGCATCCTAAAATGAGCATGGGTGAATAGTGGGGAAATGGTGCAAGAAAATTATAGTCGAAAAAGAGGAATGAATGTGCAATGTTATACCCAAATTTTATGCAGTATATTGTTAATAACTGTATCTACCGTATCCTATTTTAGCACATCAGGATTTTCCCAGTAATTTCTTTGGAGAGTAAGGCAAAGATAAAGCAGTGCTGCTGGAAGGATGCACTACATCTTTCACTCGTCTTAATTAAATTGCAATAAAAGTCTAGAAATTAGACAGTGCCATCGAGCAAGAGCACATAACAGCGTAGCGGCAGTTATAAAAGTTACACCAGCAGGCTGACTTGCTGTGCAACAGAGAGTAAAGCTGTCCATGTCCACCCACACAATCTGCTGGTCTCAGTTATAAAGTCCTGGAGGAGAAGATTACTGGTTTACAGTTCAATAAAAGACCCTTTTCATCAACTTTGCTGTTCTCACTACATCTGTCATGCTGCAATCACACCAGCAAGGTCAAGTATTTGGGTGTGTATGTGTGTGTGTGTGTGTCTGTCTGCCCGACTGTCTGTGTATGTGTGCATGTCCATGTGAGAGTGTGGGGTAAAGATAGCAAGCATGAACTGCGTGTAATCCAAAATAAGACAATAAAATCCAGTGCAAAGTCCCACCACAGTAACATGGTTATTTTTTATAGCATTAACTACAGCAGACTGATGGATGCTCTTTTCTAAGTGTGCTGTACCTCGCAAAAAGTCTTTTGTTGCTCAGCATATTCACACCTACATTTAGGAACTTCTCGGTACAATCAGTGTGTTTATAGTTACAGGCCACTGAGCGCCTCCATTGCAGGGGGTTAAAGGAAAACTACACACTAAAACAAATTAACACTGTCTAAAAATAGAGAGTGGTGATTTACATTGCATTTCAGGTGCAGTTTTGTCATTTTAGGGTGTAATTTTATTTTTTCTGTCGGTAAACTTGCCAAATGCAACACATTTACAGAGCAACTGCAACTACAGTGGAGATGAATGAGAGAAGTGATTCCTTCCTCTTTTAGGCTGGATTTTTCCCTGATTGTTTAGCAACATGCAAATTGTTATAAAGGTCTTGATCTTTTATTTTCCCTATGAAATGCGTTTGGAGCTGCACTGAGAATTTCTCCCAGTGATGTCAGTGAAATAACTTTTGGCTATTTAGTAACAAAATATAACACTGAAAAACAAAACATCCCCGGAAACACAAAGTAACTTGCAAATCCAAGGTTTTCAATGTGGTTTTTTTTCATCCTTTACTCTTGACAAGGGCACTAAACTCTAGTTATTTAAGTCATGGGTCTTGGTTACTTCCTCTGCACACATTTTCCCACTCAGTCTGGGGGCCCAAACCAGGGACCTTCCGGTTTCAAGTCTACTTCTCAAACCCTTAAGCCCAGCCTTTTCAATATGAGGGTGGAGTACATTTCCTGGCCTGGGATTAATCCAATCATCCCTAAAGGGCTTTTAAAATTGTATTTACCCTTCACATAATGGTCCTTTGAAATCGTTTTTCCTCTCCTAAAGCTTTCACACCAGACTTTTAATCTCTGATCATACCGTTACAGGTTTTGCAGCATCTAACAATCTATTAGTTTAACAGTAACTGCAGATCGTTGGGTGATTTTCAAATAGTTCAGTGTGAGTGAGCAGTCAATTCTGGGCAAGAGGATTCCACCTCTAATACATCTGTGTACGTGTGTGTGTGTGTACAGATATATGTGTGTGTGTGTACGCTTGTGTGTTTTTGTGCTTCCACCTGACACTATTTCATCACGATCAATGTCTTTGTCCTACAGACCCCACGCTCGAGAGCCATGGCCTGTTGCCATGGTTATCTCTATTTGAAACCGGAGGGATTAACCTCCAGGGGGATGGAGAGAGGGAGAGAGAGACAGAGAGACTGTGAGCATAGAGAGAGAGAGAGAGATAATGCCTTTCCTCTCCCAAGGGCCTAACTGGGATCAAAATCGGCAGAAAGAAAGAGGAGAGAGAGAGAGAGATAATGGAGGGAGTGAAAGTGTATAAAGGGATGGGGGGGCAGAAAAGGGAGAGAGAAAGAGATCTTGGCATGGATGGAGGGATTTGAGGGGTCAATAGGTTGCTGTGTCCTTGTGAGGCACTTTCTTGTATACAACATCATTAAACTATACAATCATTCAACAATATGTAGCCAAAATATAAATGCAGCATTGAATTCACAAGTTGTACCCACGGCATCGTAATTGACTTTAGCTTTCGCTTGCTAAGACCATTTTATTCCCTTCTGAGATTTTGGCTTGTGTAACTACATTTCAGGGCTAAACTATCATGATTCTCTAATTGATGTGTTCTTTTAATATCTGTTGTCATGATGCATCCCAGTAAACCAAAAAAAAAAAAAAAAAAAAAAGCTTTACAGCCATTGGCATCACAAGTGATTCTGTTCTTACATACTTTGGTTTAGGCCTGTGTTTGAGTTTGGAACTCAATCAATAATACAGGGTTCATACACTTTTTATCAAGGGTTTTCAATGACTTTTCAATAACTTCACCATACATTTTTAATTCATTTTAATTATATATATATGTGTGTGTGTGTGTGTGTGTGTGTGCTGGCAGGTAGCCAAGTGGCTGGCATAGTGTACAGGAACATCTGTGCCAAATTGGGGCTGGAGGTCCCAGGGTCAAAATGGAAGACACCTCCAAAGGTGGTTGAGAACAACAGAGCCAACATCCTGTGGGACTTGCAGATCCAGACTGATAAGCTGGTGGTGGCTGATCAACCAGACATCGTGGTGATCAACAACCAGCAGAAGAAGTCAGTTATGATAGATGTAGAGATCAAGAAGACGGAACATGAGAAGCTTTAAAAATACCAAGACCTGAGGGAGGAGTGGGAGAAGATGTGGGGAGTGAAGGCTACAGTGGTGCCGGTGGTAATCGGAGCTCTCGGGGCTGTTACCCCCAAACTGGGAGAGTGGCTCCAACAACATCTGAGATCTCTGTCCAGAGGAGCGCTGTCCTCAGAACAGATAAGATACTGAGCAGACCCCTCAGACTCCCAGGCCTCTGGCAGAGGAGCCGGGCTTGAAGGAGACACAAGACCACCCAATGGGGCCAGTGGGGAATTTACATACATATATATATACAGACACACACAAGAGAAATCCTACAGTTCCACCACTACAGTGCTACCCTTTGGTCTTTGGTAATTGGTCAGTCAGTCATTTAGAGAGCTGATGTTGCCTCAGTTAGATTTCCATTACTTTTCCAAAAATATTTATTAAATGATAGCTTTCCATATTTTTTTCCAGGACCTGGAAATTGTATTTAAGCATTCAAGGAGGTCACAGTGAACCTGGAGCTGGTGGGGATTTGATGTCTTGCCCAAGGACACCTCAGCAGAGCAATGCTTGCTGCCACAAGGACTTGAACCAGGGCCCTCTAGATGGGGAAATAATGCAATATGCTGGCACAGAATGTAAGCCAAGCACATCAATGGGAAAAACAAAACAGTTTCTGTTGATTCCCGAAAAGGTGGCTTTTTGAAGATACAAGTCCTCCGCAGCATGAGGACACTCCTGTGCTGATGTGCTCGTTGTGTGTGTTACTGTCGCACTCAGATGAGAGAGTAAAGATTTTCTTGCTGTCTTTAGATGTCTGGATGAGGGCACAGTGGGGCCGGCGAACAGCTTGGCACACCAAGGTTATTTACTTTTAGAAAGGGAAAACCGTCCTGAGTCAGCAAAAACCTAAAGGGCGGAAATGCACACGCTTGTGCACAGGCACGTGCACAGACACGCTATCTAACTCTGTTTCATCTCCACTTCACGTAAACACATTCACGCACACGCACACACACACCGCTGAGAGGTTAAATGGACTGATCGTTGGAACACCATTGAGAAAACAGGAGCCTAATTACCATCATATCCCAAGGACACCTCTTAACAAAACACACACTCACAAGCACACATACACTCACACACAAATACACATTCATATATTCATTTTACCTGTAAAAACCACCCGCTCCCCCCTTTCAAAGCCATTAGGCTATAACAAGGGTTCTTAAACCCTTTCAGCCCAAACAGAGCGGGTTCAGTGCTCTCCTGGGAGCGAGCCTCATTAAAGCCTTTTTGTGGCCTCGTCACATGAAGACCGACCAGAAACTGGCCTGTCGTCCATGTTGGCTCCCAACACAGCCATAACTCTTAACTGTACTTACCAATGATATGAGAGCTGATAACCAAGAACCCACCAGTAATCAGTCAACATGTTATTAATGACCTGTTATCAGTGGCACAAACACTGCATGTGCACACACACGCATGCGGACAAACACACCCACATACACAACAGAACAGGAGCAATTACAGATGATTTATTGTAATTGCGTGCATAAGAGCACAGACCAAAGAGCCTTTACATTCAATATTCTTTGAAGAAGCCAGGAATTTTTATCCACCCGCTGCACCATGACTACGAACGTCCCAATTGCCCCCACTGGCTAAAATGTGAATGGGAGCCGCAGAAGAACTGCTGCCAATGGAAGTTAATTAAACCTTCCGAGCTCATGATTAACACCCTTAAAAGTAAGTCACTCCAAACTGTATATTGTACAGAAAAATTGATTCTTCTTTCATGAAAAAAGTCTACTTATAGGATTTTGAAGAAATTAAGATTTTACCTCCTTGAATTTAGAAGATTATTGCTACAGACTGAGCTCAACTTGCAGCTGTGCATTAACAGAATACTTTTGTGCAGGGTTACAGAATAATTATGAAGGGATTCATATGCTAAAAACAAAGTAATAAAGCTGGATTCTATTATGTTAATTACAGATACTTGTGAAAAGTTGCAGGGCCACTTCTGGGAATACTTTAAAAGTGAAAGTGAAAAACTCAGAAGGCCATTTAAACTATTCTATATCTTTTTAAAGTGTTGCATGAGTAATATTTGTGCAAATATATATATAGAAGCCTGAAATGACTACGCTGCAATTTGCAGTTCTCTTCTGTATTTTTTCTACCTCAAAATGGCAAACTAATCTGAAAGTAACAGAAAATAATCACAGTATATTTCTGAGTTTTGGCAATCCCTAAGATTATGGACTATATTTTTAAAGTAACCAGCCCAAGGCAGAGGGTCCATCCACAAAACACATCCAACATCGAGGTCCTCGTTTCAAGTGCAGCCACGCCTCCGGTGGCTATTCTGTGGGTGTTGCAAATCACTTGCTCAGAGCACACATTTTAAGCTAGACACGGGTTCAACTTTGTTTGCATGCAACTTTGTTTGCATGCGAGCAAAATCTTTCAACTGAATAAATGCTACAAGGACCAGCAGGCATATGCAGATGTCTCACTCAACCATGTCAAACTATCAGAGCCGCCATCATGACTCGCAGAAATGGCAGTATTCCTGTTTAGATTGACAGAGATACTGACCCTGAGGGATCCACTGGAGAACACTGTTCAATTAGAGAGAGAGAAACAAAGACAGAAAGAAAACAAGAGAGAAAGAAAAAAAAAAGAAGGAAAGAGATGTAGAGCTGGGCGACATGGACAAAATCAAATATCACAATATTTCTGGCCAAATACCACAGTATCGATATTGTCCTGATATTTTAAGGATGACTACTGGTGCACAAAATATTTGTGCAATGAGATTTTTAATGAGCAATCCTTGGAAATTTGGACATGATGGTAAAGCAAGCAACAAATAACTCCATCTGAGGCCAGTCTCTAAAAATTACATCCTTATACAACTAAACTGCACTCTAAATTACATTTCGAGGGGTAACTATTTTTGTTTTGGATTATGTTTGTTTGCAATGTGTCAAGAACTTTTGTAGTCCCTTATTTTCAGGGCTGCAGTAGGAGGTAGGTGGGATAGTGGATGGGTCAAACAAATGACCCATGCAACCCGAGTTCGAGTCCAGCATGAAGTGATAGTGGGGTTTTTTTTTGTTGTTTTTTTTCTGACATAGTATACAAGATATGTTGATTAGAAACGTATTTGTGTTACGTCAGAAACAAACCAAATCCACAACGAAATATGTTTCCCCAAAAAGGAATTAAGAATGCAGTTAAATTGTACGGGAACAGAATTCTTAGGAGACAGGGTTGACGGTCTAATTAGCTTACATGCCATATCACGATATAGCCTAAACATATCCAAAATCAAAGACCATATCTGGTTATAAATCACGATATCAATATAATGTTGTCATACTGTCCAGCTCTACACGGGTGAAGGTAAGACAGCAAGGCAGATAAACAGGCTCGCAGCCAGAGAAACAGCCTCATTGGTTTTCTGTGGGCATGTGTGGTGGCGGTGAGAGTCAGACATACTAAAAGGTTACAGCAGTTGATTTGTGATATTCTACTCTCAAAGAAGTCTCTCTCTCTCTCGCTCTCTCTCTCTCTCTCTCTCCCTCTCTCTGCATGAGAGCAGTTTGGCCGCCGCTGTCCACAAAGTTTGATCGATGGCCGAGTTACGCCATCGGATTGAATCCAGCCGACTCTGTCTGCTGCCCAATGACAAACAACAAACATGCCTGGCCCCCAATAACAATGAGAGATGAGGACTGGACAGCCAATCAGAAAACAGACTTAATAGCGTCCCCATGAAATAGGGATATTTCAGTCGGTCTCGCCTCTGTCAGTCCATCCGCCAGTGATATATGTAACTCATGTAGGTGCCACAATGTGAATAAGATAAGATCAGCTGGTGAAATGTGAACTGCAGCACCATCGCTTTCTTCCTTGTGCCGTCCTCTCCTGCAACACCTTTATCTTGTTCCTGATTTTCCTCTGTCCCATCCTGCCTTTCCTGCCTCCCCTACTCCAAGCTGCCCACTCCATATTCACTCCATCCCTCTCTATCCATCCCTCGCCTCGCTGTAGTTCAGGCTTCCCGCTCCCTCCCTCCATCAATCTCTCTGCACTCCCTCCCTCGCTCAGGCAGCCCACTCAAAGGCTAATTCCACAGAGAGAGAGAATATGAGAAGAGGTGTTTTATAGTGTTTTCCAGTTATCTCCATCCTTATAGAGCCGTTTTCAGCCCAGCTCCATCAAACCGAGCACCACCCCCACTCTCCAGCTGCCTACTCCATTCCTCCTCTGTTCAAAGCAATATTTCCCTCATAGCTCTTTGCTGTCCGTTCTCTCAGGGGCAACGCTTAGGTGAAGCATCTAAATTTACAGGGTTTCATCTCTCCATCAGATATTCACCATTTGAGATAATCAACCTTACTCTTTAAAAAAAAACAAAAGACTGTCGATACATTGGCTGAAATTATTATGGGACTGTGGAATAGTACTGAACTTTTTCATGATCCCCGTCCAGAATAAGAGCATTTTAAATGAGATATATTGATTTGTATTGTTGAAATCCTGAGCAAATGAAGATGTAATACCATATTCCCCCCTCCAAGATACAGTATTTGTTTTGGAATGTGATCATTCATTTAGTCGGTGTGTTTTTTGCACATGCTGCTGTTTTTGGACGAGTTACAGTGCAAGTCGAAATGTTCACACAGCTTGTTGTAGCTGTAGGCAGATGCTGACAGAGGTATAAATCAAACATGCATACGTCCTCATATATCAGGAAAATATGGCCACCACCCACATGTGTGTATGTATAGTAATATACAGTAGTTATTGCTAACTTTGTGAAAAAAACATTATGAAAATATATAGTAACATAATGAGGTCTTAATGCTTACTGACCAAACAGAACGAACATGGCTTTTTAAATTACCATGTGGACTGTACACCGTGCGCTCATATTTTATTTGAGTAAACTGAGCTTCATGTGATGATATCACTATGTGGTTTCTGGTTTTCTCACAGCTCAGTAGTACTATATGTAGTATTATTTTCCATAGGCTGGGGCCATGATAGCAGATCACATCTGACCCCAGAATTTCCATACACTTAAAAAACAATCCAAACAAAACAGGAGGCTTGCTAAGTTGAAATTGTGGCAGAACCCCATGTGTTAAGAGGGAACCAATTCAATAACCTTTAGCTGTTTTATATAACCCTTTCATGATGACTCAAAATAGTAACACAAGGCATTGAAACACTCTGTGAAATTTTCAAAGCCTGTTTCTGATATGATAATAGCCAAAAAAATACAGCTTTGCAGCTCTTGGGACCTTTTCTTTGAGAGTGCAAGTTTCTGACAAGTTCCCTTTCCCTCCCATTCTGCTGTCAGCATGATGCAGCAGATTGCAACATTCTTTCACTTATAATTGCTGCTGTCTGCAGAGACATAGATTATGAAATATAGGGCTAAAAGT
>OMLB01019037.1:0-27119 GCA_900302555.1 Myripristis jacobus
GCCTATATTTCTTACTGCATTGTTCTTTGTTTTTGATGTGTCTGTAATCTTTGTGTATTCTGCTGCTACAGGGCGTCCTTGAAAAAGAGAGCTCGCTCTCAATGGGCCTACCCTGTCAAAATAAAGGTTAAATAAATAAAATAAAAAATAAATAATTACATGCGTCCATGATTAATAATTGTGTAAGTCAGGAATCTAATTTGTAATATTGAAGTGCTTTTTATAATTTCCATCACCCTGAAAGTCTCATTCTGGCATACGGGCTGCTTTTAGTACATGTGACCAATCACAACCTCTGAATGTGCAGTATGCATCCATGTGACCAAAATGAAAGTTAAGAATGAGTGGTGGGCTGCTTTAGAGAGACAAAGAGAGGGAAACATTACCCTCAGAGCATTTTTGGACTGAATTCCTCTTCTTGACTGAATTCCTCAGTATCAGGATGATATTGTGGGGATGACAGTTGGTGCTTTCACAAGAAATTTCCACAATGAGATTTTTGACGAATAATCATCAGTAATGTCTATATAATAACTGACTGGGTAAAGGCAAATAATTGAACCACTCTAACCGGCTGGTAAGCTCAGAAAATTACACTTAACTGTAATACAGCTTTTAATACCAGGAAATGACAACATTTGTCACATACCGTGACCACAGATGATGGCTGTATACTTTGGGCAAAAGCTACCATAGGGTTGCTTTGTTTCCCAAAACAGAGACAAATAATTGTGATTCACATTCCCGATCACAATACTTAAAATAATTGTCATTATTTGCCACAGTTGCACAGCCCTAATCAAAGGCATACTTTATTTACTCCAAAATAAAGCAGAGGATGAACGTAAGAAAACATTTCCCTACAATGGGCGCTATGTTTGCCAGCACACTCAATTTACTTTGACTGAGTATGCAAAAACCAGTGGCTGAGTAGTCTCTCGGAGTTGTTTTTGATGGTGTTAGGAATATAGTGAAAGAGACCACTTTTTTGATGAGAACTCAAACAAAAGCCAAAAACTGAATGTGCATGTAGGAAAGTGGAGTGAATGTGTATGTGGAAGTCATTAGTACATAAAAGTATACCGCACTTGTTCAAGAAAATAAAAATACATTTCTTTCACAATGGCTCAGGTAGTCATTGTATTTCTCCACTGTAAACAGCTTCAATTACAGTGTAGAGCTAAGCAAAAAACAAAGGGCTGATATCACAGGTGAAGAAGCAGAGTAAAGTTTGATTTATGCGTCTGCATCACCATAGCTCCACTGTCAAGGTCTGTGGCAATGAGTTGGTGGGTCTGCATGTAGACAGCTGAAACGCCTGATGATGCTGTCAAATTACCTATGTGCTAACAAAGCATTGATAAAAACAAAAGTAATTGTGTTTACATTATCTGAAACAGACAGAGTCCACTGTCGCACACAACCTGTGATGTCCAAACTGATGTTTTGGGACTTTTCTTGCCAATAATTTAGTGACATCTGGCAAGTTTAACAAACTTTTACAAAGTTTCTCTGCTTATCTCCTTTCGGCCGGCTCCATGTTGTCTTCACTATGAGTGGAAATCAATGAGAGACGTGGGTGGAAATACAAAGTACCAAATGGACCAGTCACAGCTTTTGCGGTCTTGCATTGTTCAATGTGCAGCTTCGTTTTTGGAGCCACGGTGCCGGCCTCTGCAGGCTACAGCAGCCCTGCAAACACCTGCTGCGTAGCTACGGCAGCATTTTGATGTACAACCATAAATTGGCCTCAAGCAGTGCCTATGCGAAAACAGTAAGTCATTTTGATCAGTTTCACAAACATACAGTTATCCTGCTGCAAATTTAGAGGAATGGGGAAGTGTGACAAAGTGGGGAGGATCATATTATTTGTCACGAATGTGACTTTTTTATTTAGTTTCATTAGTGCACCTTTGTTTTAGTTTCATTGCCTGTTAACCATGAAATACACTTTCTAACGGTGAAACACATTACTGTCCCAGTTCTGTTTTTGTTCAGCATTATGTTTAGTTGAGAGCTTCATCATCTTCATTCTCAGGATAATACAGTCATCACAGACAAATGTTATTTCAGTCACTTTTATTCTAGTTTTCATTTTGTTAATTTCAGTAGTTGTATGGACTTGGTTTTCTTTGTCAAATGCCATTCTTACAGGTCACAGGAAACTTTTGTGTGTGACAGGGCCTTCCCACAGTTCTGGCCCATTTTCACATTTGATGACATCGGCGCCCCCACCGTGTCTGAGGGGATGTTTCTGAAGTTATTAATATGCATTTAATTTCTGTTATGTGGTAAATGGTGAAGAATAGTGAGTTTGCTGACACATTCAAGTGCAGTAGGAAATTAGGACTTCAGAATTGTTCTGTGTTTAATACTTATCTTGGTCTGAGATCTCTAGGGTGCTCATACCTGTGGTGAGGATGGCCAGGGCCTAACACAGAAGATGCAAGGACAGGAGCCGTTAATTTGATTTTGTGCTCTTATGAGTTGATTATTTTTTTGTTTTGCACATTTCCCAGTTGCACCTTAAAAAAAAAAAGTCCACCTGTTGGACCTTCAGTGAACTTCTTCAGTCTGCCTCCTGCTCAAGATACCGGGGCTGTGATGATCATGCTGTTTTAATGATCATGTATCAACATAACCATGAATTGGCTTTACTGACATCTTTTCATCTATAACTAGCTATCTACAGTTTTCTGCCGCTGTCCCCTTGAGCTTGGGCTGTTTAGTTACGGCTCCTGATGTGATTTCTTCTATTTGTTGTGCTCAGCTTTTCTACTGGCACTTTTTCATTGCACATTCAGCAGATTGGTTCTTCCGGGTTAGCTGGTTCACAGTTTGTTGTTTTGACTTGATTTTCTAACAAACGTGATCTTGTCATTGTCACCCAATGAGAGAAGCAGAGGTTCATAGTTCCTATTTTGATGATGGGTTTCCTGTGAGTCAAAACAGCTCAGCCGTGCTGCCTTCCTCATGAAGGGACTTTTTTGTTTGTTTTTTATATTTCTTTTTAGATTACTAGTATGTATATATTTTTTTACTTTTCTGCCAAAAAAAATATGTATTTTTTACTTCTCTGCCAAAAAACATAACATTTCTACATCTATATCTGTATATATGAATGTATATGTGTATAAAAATGTGTGTGTGTCTGTGTGTGTGCGTGTGTGTGTAATTTACTAAATATGCAATTAAGGTGACAATCTTTTTTTTTTCCGCTTATGACAGACTTTCACCCAATTATAAAATGAGCTGCCCAGCCTTATATTTTACTGCACTTCAGGCAACAAGCATTTTTGAATGAGGCATACCTAATTAAAACTGAAAATTAAATGCAAGACTTTGCACCGTGCTGCAATTCATTACTGCCCAGATTGCACACCAGTAAAAATAGAAACCATGTGTCAGATTTGTTGAGAAAATGCTGGGGTAATTTGATCTCTCAGTGCCTGTTATCATTCAGGAGAAAAAAAAAATGTATATATAGTTCTCAGAGCAGGAATCTGATTTTGCAAGTGGGCTTGATATTGTGTTACTGCAGGGGAAGGATAAGTTACATCATCACAGTGTTTTGTTATTTTTTACCACCAGGATTTTGTTTTGAAATCTGAAAAGAAAATGACAGCTCTAACCAATCCCTAACACACACACATGCCTCAGCATTTTGCATATACCAGAGCGTATCACCAGGCTAATCCAAGCGCAACTAGGCAACAGGAAACATCAGTCCCTCACTGATAGTGCAGTTCCTCTGTGGTGCAAATCAGTAGAAACTGTGTCACTTTGTTATGACCTGTAATTGTATTGCCCTCCTTTGGCCAATCAGTGTAATTTTGAAATTGCAGAACACAGTGATGAGGTGTGTGACTCCAATTTTTGTCAGAATTCAATCAGTGGTGTCTGAAATATCGAGTGCGGCAGACGGGGGAGCAAACGAACAAACAAGGATTGTGTGGTGGGGAACAACAAACTAACACTAATAGGGTGGCAGAAAATGTGCAGCAGGGTTGTGTATTGATAAGGATACAGCAATTATCCACCCAGCTGGAGTGTCCTGGAGCAAGGCACAAAGTCCCTATGATTGCACTGCTCCGTAGCTCTCTGTGGTGGCAGGGCGAATGTAAACACAAATTTCTCCTTCGGGGTATCAATAAAGATAGTGTATCACAAACATTATCAACCAGAAAGGTCGTGGTTGTAATGTTCCCAAACATCTGCATGGCAGAAACCAATAAACTACCTGTTCGCCCATCATCAAAACACAGCCTGACATTTACCAGTCCATACCCTGACCTCTGCATGATCCCAAACAACATCTTTATCTCACTCTAAACAGCTCAGCCTTCTCACAACAAAAGAACATCAACAAAGTAGCCCGAGCTACACTCAGCTACAAACACGCTGCACAAAATGGCTTCCCTCTCCCCCAGCCTATAAAGGCATTGTGAAATGCTCGCTGCATACATTGTGAGAGATAGCATGGCCAGCTGCCAGACTGGGAAACCTTAATGCCAACCTTAGCAAGCACGTAAGCACACTGGAATGTCTTAATGAGCACTATCAATATAGGACATTACAGCACTCTTATGCAGATAGTAAAGGCTAATCACTGCTGTTGGGGGAAGAGGAAGTAAGACTTTCTGGAAGGTGTTTATGTGTGTGTGTGTGTGTGTGTGTGTGTGTGTGGGAGCAGCATCCAGATTGACCTTTTCTTGTAGATCCTTCTAGCGTTGTAGTCTTGAATGAAAGTGATGGTGAAAGGATCTTTTTTTGTGCTTTTCTGCTGGTTGTTATTCCGTCCATGTGTGTGTTTTATGGGTGCATATAGATGCATGGCTGTATGTGTGTGTGTGTGTGTGTGTGTATACATGTGTGCGTGCCTGCGGTGTACCAAACAGAGAAAAAGTAGCAAAGCCACTAACAAGTTAATAAACTCCAGCTGGGCTTTGCTTTGCTGAAGACAGACTCGAGCTGAGCACATTCTCTGCAGCTTAGCTCATACATCTCTTATTGGTACTAGAACTAATTCCACATCACATCCATACTCTTACCCATGCTGTGTGTCTGTGTGTGTGTGTGTGTGTGTGTGTGTGTGTGTTAGCATTGTCAGTTGCTGTTGGTGATGGTGGTGGTGGCTTTTATCTTCAATCTAATAGGCACTGCTGGCCACACGCTAGCTTTCTGTTAGTGTCCCTCAGTGGTTTCACAAAGAAATACGGTAATACAGTGCGAACAGCTTGGTTTGAGTGTAGCTGCAGGACAAAATGTAGAATGTTTTTCCTCTATAATGTGTGCAAGTGCTGTTGGACCAGTTGTGATTGAGGTGAAACTGCTGCTAAATCAGTCAATAGATTAGTTTATTGAGAAATTATTTAGTTCTAATTTTTTTTAAATTAAATAATCGTTTCACTCAGTTGTCAAGTAAATATACCAGTGCATTTGCAGGCTACAGCTTTTCAATGGTTTCTTGGTTTTCTCCATTTATCTGTGATGTCTTTGGGCTTTTGGCTGCTGCCAGAGTCCAAAATTAACACTCGCCAGTTACCAAATGCAGGTAAATTTAGTCTTTGGCGAGTAAATTATGGAAACCACCCACCACTATGGTTGGTAGAAGAAAATGAAATTCCTAGACGTGCTGGAGAAAGCTGCTGGTCTGCTTTCACATCGGTCTGCTAGATCTGCGTGTGCCATGCACAGTACCTGATTACATCATCCATCAAGCATGCAAATTTTTGTTACTGCATGTGAAGTTTTTGTTATCCAGAGATTTATTGCAGGAGTGGAGCTCAAAGGAAAGAAAAAAAAACCTTTCAAGCTTCAGGCCGAAGAGACCATCACTGCCACAGCCAGTGCAAGCACCTCCACCTCATCTTGTTCCACTGACACTGGACTGGTTAATATTTCTGCATACAGTTAGTGCTACTACTCTTACTGCACTCTGCTACAATATTGAAAGTAGGGATATAGCTTTTGCTAATATGTTTTGACTCTTTCCTGGTTCAGATCTGGAGGTCTTTTTGCCATTTGCCTTTCACTCATTCCCCAGTTTGTCGCTGCGAGAAACTCTGAAATGTTTTGCACTGTTTGCATTAAAAGAACAGTGGATTTAAGGTCAATACTTTGTCAAAGCTCCAGGTTCGCCCATAGAGGTGGACACCACAGCTTGTATGATCTGATTTGGTCTACTCGACTGTGTTATGCTGTTTCCATGTTTTGCTGATGTTGCCAGTTGTTGTCTCTCTTCAACCGGCTTGAACTGATGAGGTTTGCAAATATGTGTTGATGTTGCCAACTCAACCCCAAATTATTCAGACCACAAGATCGCTAAATTCATGGTGAGAAATATCCCAAAACATCACTTTGGGTGCCACCATTGTGCCCCAGAGTGGACTCTTTGTTTCAGATAATGTTAACATAATTGCCTCCATTTGTATCTGTGCTTCATTAGCACAGAATTAAAATCTTGACACTGCTGTTCAGTGTTTCAGCTATCAGCTCAGTGTCTGCACAAACTCTTCAACTCCTCAACATAATAGGCAACTATGGCGACACTTCAACACAGAAGTATTATTGGACCTTTTAGTATAAAATGGTGTAAAACTCTGCAGGACCTCATTTCAGCCTCTACACCAGCTGTTTTGGCTGATTAGCTCACCTTAAACCACAGAGAGGCAGCTAATCAGAGAAGTCACTTGTTGCATTTGTTTGCATGGAATTAAATCATCCATCAAAGCTGCACTGTGATGGTGATTTAGTCATCTTAACTGACTTTATGCCCAAACTGCCGAGGTTATGTCCTAACCACTTGTGGTGCAGTCAGATTTATTATCATACATCTGTGTTTAAAACTCGAAGCTGATTGGTCAGTCAGGCCCAGTATTTCTGAACAGTGATTGTCGTAACTGAATAACTGCATGTTGCTGTGGATGGCCCCTGTAAGGAGGCTCAGTTCATCACATCTACAGTATTATAAACCAAGCCAGCCAACAAAGACACCTGCCGCAGCCAAAAAGTTAAAACAACATGGATGTCACTTTTAATTTATTTGGGGAATGTGAAATGTTGGATTCATTGTAGGAAATTAACAAGCAAGAACAGCACATAAAAAAAACTAAAAACACAAAATAAGGAGTGTAAATAAGTGTGAACTAAAAGGTGTGGTGGCTGAAACATTATTGAAGTGTCCAGCCATCTAAATGTAGTTGCAAACATAATTCATAGTTTGTATTTTGTGACAAATGATTGCATTTCACCTGCGTGCTAAGTGGGATAACATACAGCCAGCCAGTCATTATCACAGAATAAACCTTGACATAGTGATCAGGATCAGAAGTGGATAACTCCATAACAGCAGTGTATTACTACATAAACTATTTGGAGCGACTGCTGCTAGGACAAAAGCCTGTCGGAGTGATAAGCAATCAGGCTGCAGCGTTCATATGGTGGTGTTCACCAACTTGCAGAATAGACGCTCAGCATCTGACTGAGTGATGGACAGTAGAATGAAAATATTGTTGTTGGATTTTCTTGTTGATGATTAAGACATTAATCAAGTTTTTTGTGGCTTAAAATGTTATCCATTCATTTACTGCTGTTCGTTAACTACCTTGTTGCTCAATTAGCCACAGCTCCTCTGGAGATAATGTCGATAACACAGGTGGAAAGTAAGCTACACCTACTTGTGTCAGTAATTTTGAGCTATTGCTTGAAATTGCAGGTCAACAACACGAGGACTCCACGAGGACTTTTAATTTGCTAAAAATAATATCTATCATTAGCTTCAGTAATCAGGCCTGTCTTGATAATGTGAATTATAGGCCATGAATCTGTACTAACCTTCAAGACACCATTCAGCTGAACATGAAATACTCCCATTTAAATCACTGAAGGCAAATATGTCATGATGCTTTTTGACGTCTTTGTTCACTCACCCAAAATTAACAGCAAGGCAGGGCAGCGCCGCTGTCGTCAGAGCATTTCCTTTCTGATTGGCTTGTGCTCAGTGTCCACATATCCCTTTCCGCTCGTATACTCTTATTTGTACTCACTGCTTAAGCAAAAGTCAAAAAGTCACAATTCACAAATTCCAGAGTCAACTCGGAGTCGGCCTTTCAGTATGATGAATCGACTCTTTTCCCCTAATGACTCAGAATCATTTAGTCAACTCAGGAAACTCACACAGTTGATGTGGTTTCCCTTTTTTGATTTTAATGGTGAATGAAAAAAATAAAACAAATGAAACACATTTTTTTTCCTTGTTGGTCATCATTTTTGTTTTTTGGAGTAGTATCAAAATCTGTCACATAAGTAAGCAAATCCTAAAGTTCATATCAGTAGATGGTGCCTCTGTGTTTGTGCATCTTGAAAACACTTACAGGAATGTATATTATTGATCCTTTTGGATATATAGGCTCATACAGGCAGGCTAGTGTGTATGTATGTGTGTATGTGTGTGTGTGTGTGTGTTTGTGCATCTTGCTTGGGCGAGTGAATGTGTGAGCAAAAAAGAGAAGCCAAGACTCTGTTCAACCCTTCTCGTATCCCTCCCAGCCACACACAGTGTAACACCAGAGACAAATCCGCTGCCAGAGAGAGTGAGTTATAGAGTGATGGAGGGGGGAGAGAGAGGTAGGGAGAGGGAGAGAAAGAGAGAGAGAGCGAGAGAGAGAGAGAGCAAGCGAGGACAGAGAGTGAGAGAGCACTTTCTATTTATAGCCCGTGTGCCCGGAGAGGAAGACTGTTGTTAGGAAGCACACTCGAGGTGCATATGATTTTGTTCTGCAGTACATAGGCAGCTGCAAATACTCAACAAACACCATAAAAACAACATCACAAAAAATTGTAGTCCTTGTGGTGGATATGATTTTGCGACAGGGGTAAAATAGTGTCTGTCTGAAAGGTTGATGAGAGGAAGAACTTGATTGGCCTGATAATCATCTATAAAAGCCGTGTGCCTCATCCCAGTCAGGCCTTAAAAGAAGTGAAATTACCTGCAGAGATCATACAACATGTGAATGTGTGTGTGTGTTTGTGTGTGTTTACATGCATAACCATCCACGAATGCACGCAAATGGCTGATTCCATTCATGTGCTTTAAGCTGCCACTTATTCAAAGTTCAAAATTACTTTTAGTAATTAAGGAACTAATTAATAGTTTCATGAAGGAAATTCAGATTTGATAGGTAATTTTTCACCCCCCTCGCTTACACAGCCTTCAGGCCAAAAGATTCCCACTGAGATCCAGCAATTATGTCTTACAAAATATGGCTGACATAGACACAAAGGGAATAAAATATCCCAGTATTTCAACAGTGCTGACGTACTGATTATTCACCAGTGTACGCAGCATTCTTGTGGTGAAAGTAAGAAACATTTGAACTTTGCAAAGGATTTTCCGCATTGGTTTCACTTTTAAGTCAAAATAGTTTGTTTCCTGCAAATGCAGAGCATGTTCATCCACACTGCTGGGGAGAAAATCTTGCATGGAGCTGTTTCTTTGTGAGCCACATTATTGTTAATGGATAAGGTCAGGGAAGGGACAGTTGACAAAGTTTAAGAAGACATAAACACAAGATTTAAAAAACACAATTAATGCTCAGGGAAGCCAGCAGTACTTAGTGTGTCATTTATTTATTTGGTGATAATACTGTGGAAGTGCAGTTGCAAGTTTATCAATAAAATGATTTTGTGTGTGTGTGTGTGTGTGTTTGAGCAGTCAGTTTATGAAAAAAATATTGGCAGCACTGTGTGCAGGTGTGTGTTATGTCATACGTCCTGTTGGATTCTATCAGGTATATTTGCAGCAGCATAGGTTCAGTTATAGACCGAGGACCCTTGTCCCGCTCTCTTATTGGACTGGATTTTTTCAGCTCTAGAGCTCTAGCTGATTTTAGCATCCGTACCTGCAGTATGGATGCTAAAAGGCAAAATGTCTCTGTTTGGGTGTGGGTGTGTGAGGTTTATTGCGCATTGATTATGTTTGGCCAATTTACCCAGGTACATCAACAATTAAAGTGCCCAAGTAAATCTTTATTTTGTGTGTTGTGATGGATTAAAGTTATAATGAATGACTTCTTATTTTTCTTGATTTTCACAATACTTTTGGTGAATGAAGGAACATAACTGATGACTGCAGCCAATAAATAATAGTTAAACCTACCAGTCCAACAGAGAAAGACCATCTGTATCTGTCTTCAACTTTTGACTTCATTATCTTTGTTTTATACTTATTAAAGTACCTTTCTGCCAAAAGCAATTGAATTATTTCAGTGGGTTTTATATTATAAACACTGTGTCAGTGTACAGTAATGGGGAAGGATCCAGTGGAACTGGAGGCAAAACACACTGAAGCAGTACCAGTGGTGACCATGTAGGTGCCACCACAAAGCAGATTTACAGAGTGAAGGTTTAAGCTCATTTATAATCCTGGCATTTGTCATGATTTTAGTTTATGAAAATAAAAACAAAGGCTTACTGTTGACAGACACACAAAGCTTTTGGCCAGGCCAAGTTGAACAGTGCAGCGCTGATTTGCATTTCCATTACCGGTTTCAGTGGACAGAGGTGTGCAGAGCCACGCCCGAGATGGACCATCTCCAGAGTGGGGCCAAAGCGTCGTCAAACGGGCTGTGGCAACACCAGAGCGCTCTGTCATCATTTATTGGTCAAAGAGAAATTGAACAGCTCTGAAACAGAGCAGCTTACCGCCAAGCAATCCCTGTAGTGACACTCATCAAAGTTGTACTGTAGTTGATAATCTAACCATGTAAAAAAAAAAAAAAAAAATTCCAGCGAGTCTCTTAGCTACACTAATATTGTTCACGTGAAGCTGCCATTTTGAGTTGGTTTGTTGATTTTTGTTGAAAATAAAACACTTGTGTGGGGTGCTAGGCAAACACTAGTCAAAACATCCACTTGCGACCAACCGAATTAAAGACACACCTTCAAGCAGGTAGCCCTGTTGTCATGGAAACACAGATCGCAACCATGCTGGGCTCATGTGCCAAGTCAAACCGAGTAAAGCCAAGCCAGCACACGTGTGTGGAAAAACAGTAAATGCTGCTTCAAGTCACACGGTGTTTGTGTCAGCATGAATTGAACAGAGAGGTGGAGTTTGAAACGTAGCCTGTGAGCAACATGCTCTTTATTATTTAGTTCAGTCAAGTAATTACAGACCTAATATTGTGTGTTGATGAGGTAACCTATTTGTAATTTGTTGTATGGTATACTTGCCTCACAGAACTCATGGGAATGTGATAGTCAGCTAATTTTGCATTTGCAGACCAGCCAATGGTTGCCTCATTAGCTGACATTTCACAAAGAAAGAGGCTTTAGTGCCTCAACGAAGATAAGATACTGAGCTCACTGAATGAAATGTCAATGAAAATGCTGCCAAAACACATCTGAAAAAGAACAAAACAAAGTCTACCATTTGAATAGACTGAATAGAGGAATGAAGAACATTTGAGAAGAGTTGAAATCTGCTGGCACAGTTACCAGGTTGGTAGAGGGTACAGAGGGAAAGCAAGGAGGGCAGTAGCAACAGAGTGTAGGGCTGGACAGTCTGTACGTTTACAATCTGCACAATCTGTACGTTTACAATCTGAGCAAGAAATCAGATTACTGTGAGTAACCGGGTTAATGCAGGAAATCCAGTAACACATTTTCATGTGATACAATAAGCCAATTACTCAAAACCCCATATACATGCATTCCCCCAATAATTGTGTTTCTTCCATGACCTCCGATGTTACTGCGGCTGACAGCCGTGCTGCAGTCAGCGCACAGCCCACGGAGAACGCCGGTCAGCCAGCCTCTGCTGGGGATTTCCCCCGAGCTTCTCCCCTCCGCTCCAGAGGGTGGAAGGAGGCAGCGGCAGGGATGTCAACTTATTAATTTTTTAAACTGCATTCATCACAAGGTAGTCAGTCATGATTAATCACTTATTTAATATGTGTAAAATGACTTGCTTGCTTACCCTTTCACTTTTAGTGTAGTGTGTTTTGGAAACGATATGATGGATTCGCCAGTGGAATCTGATGTTTTTCATCCCACTGTCTTCAACATCGCTGATGGGCCGACAGTTTGCGACAATCCATTTAGTAACTGCATCGCTCAGTGTTGTTGTGCTGACAGATCTGTTCCTTACTCACTTCACAAGTGTGGTTTGACCGCACCCCTGCTAATAGTAACTTATTACTATGAGCACTGGAAGCATGAAGTTAAAAAAAAAAGTTTGTCAGTTCGTTGCTATTTGAAACTCATGGTGCTCCAACTGAATGACTTTTCAGTGTCGCAGTGTGTGCATGACTTTATTCATAGGTATTCACAAGCTTGGTGCTAACAGTATATGGTTAAGGGTCAAAAGTGGGTCAAAATTCAGCACTGTGTTAATTTGCGTTCATTTTTTGATAATGCATTAAGGGCCTCAAATTAATGGCATGTGTTAATGCAAACTTTAATAACCCAGTTTTTTCTGTTTCCCTATATTCTCATCAGAGGTAGCAATGCTCTAACATTATTAAATATTCTTCAATGGCTATGTAGCACATGTAGTTTTTATTCTCCTGGGTGTTGTACATTGTGTATTTAATTTGTATTTTATCTTTCTCCATGGGACACACAAAGCCAGAAATTCAGAAGTTGGCGCATGGGTTTAGATGGCACAATAATTTGGTTTCCCCAGGACAAATCTAGCTGCCTTATGCCAATTTCTCTTAATTCCTTGCCCCGTTTACATGGCACTTGAGAAATCAGATTACTGTCATATGAGGGCAAACTAGTGAAATTCCCCATTTCTTGACACTTGATTCAAAACCACAGCAAAAACAGCTACTTCACACTCCTTTGTGTAAAATAGTTGTCTTAACAGTAACAAGTAGACAGAAGCCTTGTGTTTCAAAACACATCCAGGCTACATTAGAGTAACAACACTGAGCTACAAGAGCAACAGGCATTTCAAGTATGAAATGTCCTGCTGCAGCAATAAATACAATGGTATGATTATGCTGTCATTTTGATTTAACATCCTGTAAGCATGACTGCAACCTTCAAGTATTTTAAGTATTTAAATATACAGACTAAGACTACAATAGAAAAGGAACAACAGTGTGAAGCTTTTAGAAATAACACCAGTGAACACCTAAACAACATATTGAGTTGCTATTGAACAACTAAATAGCAGCGTGGGTGGAGATTTCAGTTTCGCATATTAATATTTAAATGGAATATTATGTGGTCATGAGTGTGCATTTATCAAATATTTTACAACTTCAGTTTATCTGTTATGGAAAACGCACACATGTGAGAATGAGCACATGACAAGTCACACATATTACGCAAGGAATTCAGCTTCCTCCCAGTAGGAAGGCACTTGCTGCTACCTCAGTGCAGGGCAAATTAAAGAATAAATACCTCTGTAACAGAAGTAATAATAATTTAAAACTTGCTGACAGTTGAGTGCAGATCTCCGCCAAGAGGGCAGATCAGGTATTGCGTCACATTCATAGAAAAACCTGATTAAATATGGGAAAGGGCTGCTGTGCACTCACCTCCACAAATAAAATCAAAAAGAAACTGCAGCTACATTTTTACAGATTCGCAAAACAAATGAATGTTTACATAGCTTGTCCTCACACACATAGATGAGCATGGCATACTTAAGAATCAAATCTGCCCAGATACCGAGGAAAGAATATACAAACGTAGAAACTGCTCCCCAAAATGACGTCTCACGGGGCGGCTTAGGAACGATACAAAATGCCCAACACTAGTCTATTCTGGAGTCTCTTAACTTTCAAGCGACGTATTATATGACCAGATACTACTCATTAAACAGCATGAAAATGTAATCAACTCCTCCTTGACTCAGGACCAGTCTTTCTGCAAAGTGTCATGTTAATTTGTTCAGAACATTTTGACATATCTTGTTAACAGACAAACAGAGAGACCTGACAGTTGCATCGCATCCTTGGTGATGTTAATAAACATTGTGAGGTACACAACACTGACAGTGAAACTATTGTAATATCAGCTATGATATATTTGACTAGCCTGCTGTTAGTCAAGCTAAGCTGTTGATTTCAGTTTGTTTTGTGTATCTATATGTTATCTTTTTATTGAGTGTTTACACTTGTGTTTGCATTTTTTTTGCAAACTATTCAGAATGATGAATAAATACATGGACACACAATGTAGTGTTATGTGCAGTCTGAGTAGCTCCTGCGTATATCATTCTAAGGCCGTCATAATAAATACACACAATCAACGGCGGCAGCTCTCTGGCCTTTCTTAGCTAGCCTGCTGTCTCTTTAATAGAGGCTAGGCTAGTAGACCTGTTATTTCCAGCACCTTTGGGGGGGGGGGGCTAAAAATAGACACACACACACACACACACACACACTCTCTCTCTCTCATACATACATACCCTTTCCCCCACCCCTCTTCTTCTCCCTTGCTTGAGGTGGTCTGGATGTGGTTCCCAGGAGCTCTTGTTGCATGATTCATGTGTGCAACAGATCTCACCCTGCTGATATACTGAGGTCTTCTTCATCGTTTAAGATTTGACATTAAAATAGTCGTTAACCGTATTTCAATGTGGGGTGTAAATGTGGTGGCTTTAACGGGCAATGGTTAGGTCATATCTTCTCATTGTTTTGGGATTTCTGCCTTTGTGTGCTCTTTTGTTTTTCATTGTATTACTCATTCTTCATGATGTCTCTCGACTGGGATGACTAAGAAAGTGGGGTGGTTTTTTTCTGTTTTCAAATGCTGTTAAAAATGTGTCCCGGTGGCTTACCGGTTAAGAGTGCGTACCATGTGCCAGGGCTTAGTCCCGATCGTAGCGACCGGGGTTGGAATCCAACCTCCTTTGCTGCATCCCCTCTCTCTCCCCTGCCCTTCCTGTCTATCTCCACTGTGACTGTCAAATAAAGCAGAATTGCTGAAAAAATAATCTTAAAAAAAAAAAAAAGTGTCTCAAAGATAAATAACTTGCCAGCCTGTTTGGCATTGTTAAGAACTAGCTGCTGAAAATGTAATGGAGTGAATAGAAGAAGTTTGGGGAAGTTGGATGTAATTCCTTCTTCTTCCTGTATGTATGTTATTGTCATTGACACTGTCTCTCTCCCTCTCTCACCCTCTCTCTCTCTCTCTCTCTCTCTCCCTCCCTCTCTTCCTCTCCCACCATTTAATGCAGCGTCAGACAACAGCCAGCGGTTTCAGGAGACATGTTTTGCTTTTGCATTAACGCCACAGCAAGTCCAGCAGATCAGCAGCTCAATGTAAGACAACCTGAAGACCTTGAGATTCCAACCACTTTATCTTTGCCAGACACTGAATAGCTCACAAATAAATCATTCATATACTGTACATTGTTCCTCAGGATCTATGTTAATAGCTTCTGTATTTACAGGGACATCTCGGGGACCAAATGCGACTTCTCAGTTCAAGTTCAGTTGCGGTTTTGCCTGTCGGAGACAAGTTGTCCCCAAGAGGATCATTTTCCGCCCAATTTGTGTGTGAAAGTCAATGGGAAGCCATGCAACCTGCCGGTGAGAAGCACTGAAGACAGTACATAAATGCCCAGCCAAATATGCCATCATTTTTCAACCACAATATCACTGTTAAAGCAGTAGGATCTGAACAGTGGCAGGCGTTACAGTTGACTCTTTTCTCTTTTCTTCCCTCTCCATCTTGTTAACAATGCCACCTCCCCACCCCCGTTTTCGTAATACCTTGGTGAAAATTAGTATTTCACTTATTAATGTTGACGATTCACAACAAAACCTGAATTCTCCCTTCCTTTTCTTATATTTGTGTCTCTTATGCAGGGTTATCTTCCTCCAACCAAAAACGGCGTGGAGCCCAAGCGGCCCAGCCGGCCCATCAACATTACCTCACTGGTCAGATTGTCCACCACAGTCCCCAATACCATCGTGGTGTCGTGGACTGCTGAGATTGGAAGGGTAAGACCCCAGGCCTAGAAAAAAGATAAAAATGTGCAGCAGCAAAAGATTCAGTGTTTTGTCTAGGGGACAGCAAACACATGAGTGGTATTTATATGGACTCCATATCACAAAGCATCAAAGAGTTAGAGTAATTACAAGAAAACTAGTTTTAAAATTTTTGCAGCAAGGTTTTGCAATATCTAATTAGACCATCTACTTTACAGGGAGAACCTTTTGTGTAAGTGTGAAGTTACTGTTATGTATTTTCCTTGAGTTTTTTGAGAGAGAGAGAGAGAGAGAGAGAGAGGGGGAGGGAGAGGGAGAGAGAGAGAGAGAGAGGGGGAGGGAGAGGGAGAGAGAGACAGAGACTGAGAGACAGAGACAGTGAAAGAGAGACAGACAGAGATAGAGAGAGAAAGAAAAACAGACTACATGTGGGTGTGTCTGCACCAAGTGACCAAAACCACAGGTGAGTTTTGAAGCCAATGCAGAAGTAATAGCGCAGACAGCTCCTCTCATGCCATCTCGTGGCCGGCTCCAGAACAACTTGAAGCCCCTCCCACCTCCATGCAAGAGAGAGGGACCACAACTCAACTTCTTTTTTTCCCCCACAAGCTCTAAGTAACTAACTTCCTCTCTTGCAGTGGGTTTGCTTATGGCAGTTCTCTTGAATAACTGTTCAGTCAAGAGAAAATGAAATGGGCTTGTTTTTGGTTGTGTTTGCCTGATGATTGACAGTACACCTATGCATCACTCCACATTACCATGAACACAATCTCCTGGCCTCAGAACACCTGTTTAGAAACCTATGGATGATGTCACATTCACTTTGTCCATTATTATTTAGAAAGTAACAAGTGAAAGTGACAGTGGCATCACCTGTTGATTTTCTGCCGGCCAGTTTGAAGCACGGGAAGTGGGATTTCTGGGCATTATCGAGTGTTGTTTGGCACCACAGTCTATATAACAGCAGGAAAAGCAAGCCCGTTTTGTTTAAAGCACACCAGATGTAACCTGATGCTGTTGTTACTCCCAACAACAGAATGATGCAGAGACGACCTCTACATGTGCATGTTTTCACAGTTTTCAAAATGCCAAAAATCCTTAAATTTCTTTAATAGACTTGCAGAAAACACTACAATACTTCACCCGCCATGTGGATTGCTTTGGTTCTAGCCAGATCACAGATAACCCATTTTCCCTGTTGTAACTGCAACATTACAACATGAAATCAGCATTTTCAAATTTATCCACTTGTGAGAGCATTTTCGATTAATTAAGAGGCCAGTTTGGCCTCTTAATTGACACACGCTCTTTCCTCCCCTCCCACCCTCCTTGCACACGGCTGCATATATTTTTGTCACAGGCAGCAGAATGGCATTAAAATCTTTCTAGCTTTAAGCATCATCTCTGAATTCTGACCTGTTTCAAGCGTGTTTTTCTGTTGCTGACTCTGCACTCCTGACTTCATTTTGGTCGAGCCGAAAACAAAGATTGTCCTAATAAAGACTAATAAAGTATTTCATTACCAAATTATTGCATGCCTACATGTGTTTCCACAGAGCTACTCCATGGCAGTGTACTTGGTGAAGCAGCAGTCGTCCACAGTGCTGCTACAGAGACTACGGTCCAAAGGCATCAGAAACCCGGACCACTCCAGAGCACTCAGTAAGGACTGTCAGCCACTTTTTTTACAACGTGACATCTTCTGCTCCAGTCTATATGTACATCATCATGGCTAAATTTATACTTTGGCTACTATAGATTTTAATGAAGTAACAAAAATCAGTAATTTACAACAAAATGTACACGACAAATTTACAACAAAAATGTGTTTTGGCTGGTGATTTTATGGCCCAAGATGCAACAAGAAAGAGCATGATCGCTCTCCTCAATTTTTTAAACTCGAGGCGACCTCCTAAGACAGAAAGTTCACAGGAATTGATACAGGCCACAGGCGTGTGTCTGACTATTTGTTCTTAGCATAGGCAGTGCCCCACAAGGCTGTAGGAAAAAGAACTTGAGCAGCTGAAATTTGCTTACAGTTGCTGAAATTAAATTAAAATGGTTGATTATTAAAATGAAGATCAATGTTATTTCATTGATCTCTACATTCATGTCTATATTCAAATATTCTTACTTTGATATCCTAATCCTCATTATTACTCTAAAACATTAAGTACTCTGAAAGCGATTATGCATTGATTTTCATTTAATGTGTTTTTCATGCTCTTTGATTTGAAAATGTATCTTTCCTTGCGTTGAACAAATGCTTTGTCGACTGCGACCATGAGAATTTTTTTTTTCTCATCTTGGTATACACCTCTTATAGTGTTCTCTTTAAGAGAAAAATGACAATAAGAAAACATTAGCCCATCCCAGAAATCAGTGAGTACTAACAAAATAAGAACAAATCAGAGTATATGAACAGTAAGAACAAAATAATTTGTACATCACTTCCTGCATCTGGCCCATCGTATCATAAATCAGTGTAATCCATATAGTCAAGTGATATAACAGATAATGATGCAGAGTTGGCTCAATCAGTCTCACACATCATGAGTAGCTCTTGAATACATTTGCCACCCTCTCTCCTGACCATGAATTTGAAACAACTGGTAAAAGGGTTGTTATTGCCGAGTGCCGTCTGAAATGAGAGACAGAGCACATTTGCAGGAGTGGTACTGCTCAGTCAGTCACCAGTGTGTGTCTGTTTTTGTGTTTTTGTTTTGCATCTGCAGTCAAAGAGAAGCTCACAGCAGACCCAGACAGTGAAATCGCCACCACCAGCCTACGAGTTTCACTACTTTGTCCGGTAAACAAGCTCTCTTTCCCCTCATGATTTTTTAAGACTGTTTTGGAGCAGGATTCAGTCGTGTCAAGACTTATCTGCCTTTCGTCTTGTTCCTCTTGCTCTTCTTTATATGTGTTTGTGTTCCAACATGCCTTGATGCCCTCATTGTCTGGTTGTATGCATGATAAACCTGTCAACATGTCTTGTGCACCCCTATCACCTGCCTTTGTGTCGGTTTTTGGCATGTGTTTGCATCACATATAGCCTCTGTTCCTGCTGTGTGTGTGCGTATGTGTGTGTGTCCTCTTTATGACCTGACTGCATGTCTCACTGTGCAGCTCGGGAAGATGCGCCTGATGATCCCGTGCCGGGCGCTGACATGCTCCCACCTGCAGTGCTTCGACGCCACGCTGTACATCCAAATGAACGAGAAGAAGCCCACCTGGGTGTGTCCTGTCTGTGACAAGAAGGCCCCCTACGAGCACCTCATCATTGACGGGTAGGTCACCCCGACCCTGTCATAAAGCCTTACAGAAAATGACCTGTTAAAGGACCATACCAGTGATTAAGCCTAATATTCCAGAAAATGTATATACTTTCCTTACGTTTCTGCTAATCTTCTCTTGAAACGGTCTCTCCACCAGAACATAGTCCTCAGGGAAACGTTTGCTTTGTGCGATTCCGTGGTTTATGAATGGCCACAACTTTATTAGCTACAAAAGCAGAACATTACAAAGTGGGCGTTTCCACCAAAAATCCTAATTGGAAAATGAAGGGATTTTGATTATATGCTGTAAAATCTTAAGCACCCCTACATGATTTGCAAAATGGTTTGTTGCAATGTTAAATGTGGGTAAATATTGTAGTAAATAGGCCAAAACATTCAAAATCAGTGGCATGGTCCTTTGAGAGAGACACAAATCAATGTCTAAACTAATCCTGAACCAGGACGGCCCGGTCTTCCAGCCAGAGGCGGAGGGATTAGCTGGTAAAATCACCTGGATTTGTCTTTGGTTTGGATGAAAACCCACAGATTCTTTGGTTCCCTGGTTCCTGGTTCCCTTGCCTCAGCTGTCAACTGTCTTTCAGTTTCAACCATTTTTACTTTCAAAAGATACTGAAGTAATTCACATCACGTAACTGCACTTTCGACTCACTTCAGTTGTCATTAATTAATTCCGTTCATTTCAGGGTTTTGTCTTTGGACAAGACACGAGAGCGCTAATTTCTGCAGCTGCAAATCAGCGCTGATTTTAGTTAACCTCATTCCCTTACCCTGCGTGTTAAGACAGTGGACAGCTTGATGAAAACATTAGTCATTTTACATTAAATCAGGTCATTGACATGCCTTGTTTAAATCCCAGTGATGGTATCACAATACAGGCAATTGTGTGATATGCAATATATCATATGATAATCAGCTGTGAAACATCACAGTATCTCTAACTGAAGAGGAAAAAATACCCTGGAAAAGGCAAAATATTTTTCAGTAAGCAGGAGCCAGTCATATTTATCAGTGTTTTAATATGCACACCGACTGCAACCTGTGCATGAAGAACAGTTTCATACCTCCACATACCACGAAGACGCTCCTGGCCTTTGATTAAGAAATATCTTTTTTGTCCACCCAGGCTTTTCATGGAGATCCTGAACAGCTGCATGGACTGTGATGAGATCCAGTTCAAGGAGGATGGCAGCTGGGCCCCCATGAGGTCCAAGAAGGAAGTGCAGGAGGTTTCCTCTGCCTCCTACAACAATGGACTGGATGGTGAGACTGGGGGAGAGGAATCAATTAGGGGATGTGGATGGGGGGGTTTAAACAAAAGCAAGGGTCACATTTACATAACAGCAGAGGAGATGGTAAAGGAAACATGATAAAAAACGAGAGCATGGGCATTCAGTTCCCCTCCCTTCTTTGTTTATGCGTTGTCAGTTTCAGTTTGGTGAAGCCTCGATCATAATGCCACACAGTGTCTCCATAGTAACAAACGTATCTCCTATGGATGTCGGAGAAACGCTTCAATCTGTGTGTGCACGTTTGCATGCGCCCACACTCAAAATATTCAGCTGTGCTTTTGGATTTGTGTGTCTTTTTTTTTGTGCTCTCACAAGATTGCACTTCAGATCACGTACGTGCACACACACACACACACACACACACACACAGGCACACAGACTAGCCTGTCACTGCCTCTCTCCAGGTTCATGTCGGACATCTGCAGGCACAGAGCAGCGGAGCTCCTCATCGTCCAGCCATGGCGGCAGTAACAGCAGCAGCAACAGCAAGAAAGTGGAGGTGATTGACTTGACGCTGGACAGCTCCTCGGATGACGAAGGACAGGATTCACCTCCTCCACCGCCACCGCCGCTCCCGCCTCCGGCCAAAAGGGCCTGCCCCTCCCTGTCGCCCACCTCACCACCCATCATCAACAAAGGGTCGGTCAGACACAGTTCATCATCTCACACACAGTTTCATTAAATGTGGAAATTAGGCTCATTTTAGTTGCTAAAGTGGACAGATGAGTACTTTGATATTAAATAATTCATGATTTTTCTACTTGAGAGTTGTTTTTTGCCTTTTCACATAAATAGCCTTGACAGTAAGTGTTCAGCAGGAGTCTTTCACCGGATTTGGATATCCTGGATGCTCTGGATCTCCTCTTTGAAAATGAATAAAATTGATATATAGACCTTGACCTTTGATTTTGAAGATGGATTTTTTTTTCCAAATAAAATTTTCCTTTTCTGTGTGCAGTTAAATGGATTAGGTTTAAATTTGAGGAGATCATAGTTCTAAATGTCTGTTTCAAACAAACAAAACAATAATAATAATGATAATTGACTGACATAGCTCCAGGAACAATGTGATTCAGCAGGGGGGAAGGGCAACATTTAATGTACCTCATTGAGATTTTAAACCCAGTCTTTCAGTGACTATTTTATGGATTGATTTTATTTGAGCTATAATTATTCATGTGCATCAGCAACAAAATCTTATTAGAATAGTGTTAGTTTTAGGGATAGCTGTTTTTAAGGCGCAGTGACTGCTACTACACCTGCATTTGCCTTAAATGATGTCAGTGACTCCCACAGTTTGTTTCACCAGTTTGTGTTTTGAAAAGAAGGGAGAGGATACAACATGTACTGTGACTTATTGGGTTAATATGGCATGAAATGGGAGCCTAGTTTTGAATTAATGGGCTTCTTGATTAACTTTTTTGCATGGCATCATTTTGGTGCATGCTTTCAAAGATCCATTCAATTAAAGAATGCAATAGATTGCAGTGAGTGAAAGCATTACATTTTGTCGCTTCTTTTTCCGCGCGTAGGCTGTTTTTGTTTTTTTTCTGCCAACTGTGAGCTTTGATTCTTTCCTCTACTGCTCCTCATCCATGTCTGCCCCCCTCACACACACACACACTCACTGTGTTACTATTAATTCCTCTGTGTCCACATATTTGTCTCCAGAGTGTTGAACCTGCACCACCAGGCGTCTCCTGTGAGCCGGACTCCCAGCATGCCAGCTGTGGATACAAACTACATCCCTCCTGTCCCGCCCCTTATCCAGGACTATAGACCCTACTACCACACTCCCAATGACCTGTCAGGTAATGCACAGTATGCTCACATACACACACACTCATACACAGACACACACACACTCAGCATCAGAAAATTCGTTGGAGCAATTTGATTGCTCAAAGAAACAGCTTTGCAGTGTTCATGAAAGCGATAGACATAATCCATGTTCCAAAAATCCATTTTTCCTCATTAAAACTTTACTATAAATATCCCTGAGGTTTATATCCCTGCTAATGTTTTTTGTTGATAATCAATGTTGGTTCTGTCTGTGATTTCCAGATTTGAACTTCTTCTCCTTCCTTCAAGGCGACAATCATCAGGTTGGTGCTTGGAGATGCTGACTTTCACCAGCACAGTTGGTGCTCAGCCCTTTACCAGTCATATTCCTACAATTTAAAAAAAAAAAGTCAGGGTTCACCAATAGCAGCCCTCCTTGCTGCAGTGTATAACAACTTGCAATGCTCAACACTGTCCATCTAGTAATGTCTTATTTTAATATCTTAAGTACTGCAATATGCATACACATCCCCTTCTACTGGCACACAGTTTCCATTACATTATATTGTCATTTAGCAGACACTTTTGTCCAAAGTGACTTCCAGTAAATACATTTTGTCAACAGTGGTCACACTAACTGTCTATCACAGCTAAACCTTTATTTTGGAATAAGTAGCATTTGTTGAGTTTTAATGGCCAGACCGCTGTTAGCTTCCCCATGTCTGATCTTTACCAGTATATTGGAAACTGGCAAACTGACAGTCAAGCAATTTCTAAATGTAAACTCTGACAACATTATTTCTTCACTTGTGTCCCTCCCGCTGTTCAGCATTACAACATGGTGATGGCAGCAGCAGCAGCCGCCTCAGCCTCAGACGACCACGAGTTGCTCCTCAACCGCTTCCTGCCCTACGGCACCACCACCTCCTCCTCCTCGCAGCTGTTTCTGGACCAATCAGGAGCCTCTCCTGCCACTTCGCTGGCTGCACCAACCAACGGGGCCAGCAGCTCAGGCAGTAGCAGCAGCCTGGTCTCCTCCAGCAGCCTCCGAGACACTCACTCCTCCACACATTCGTCCTCACACTCTGTCACACACTCCTCACACACACACCCAGGGGTGGTGGCAGGCCGGAGTAGCACTGAAGCAGCAGCGGCAGCTATTTACGGTGGCATACCCGATGTCATATCGTTGGACTGACTGACCAACGGGAGCGGTAAGGACTTTGCACTGGGTCCAACTGCGATCCAATGACGAACCCAGTGACAAAAAAAACTTTTGACTGCAGGGTAAAGTTGCGATCCAGAGACTAAAATGGCCCAAGTCATCAAACTCAGAACCTGGGTCAGTTTGTGGAGTGATATGACAAGACTGCCTCAAGAAGAGCACTATATTGACAGAACTCGGGCCTTGGGCGTCCCTTGACTACGCTGACCTGAGAACAGTATATAGTCATCACTTTAAAGGGGTCAGTTTTGGATATCGTGTTGATATACTGACTTGAGATCAGAAATCTGCCCATGGTATGACGCTTTATCCATGAAGCTGTATACCTAAGGCCAAACCCGCATCACTGCTATACTGGTACCAACCTGGCACAAGCAGCAGAGACGCTACCTGAGCAAAAATATAAAGGAGGAAAGCTCTTTTATAAGATAATGAGGAGTGGCGTTGTGTACAGAGAACAAAATATATTTTCCTCTTTTACTTTTGTATATTAATTCTGGACATTTTTCAGTCTAGTGAGTTGCTTCAATTGCTATTTTTAAGTGGAGGACTGAGGTTATGTTTTATTTTCCCCACGCACAGCTTATATATATGCCCATGTTGGCACGTACAACTTTGATAACTTTTGTTCTCTTTTAGCTCTATCCTATTTAAATTTTCCATTGCATTATTTCTCCAATATGAACTGCATTTTAACTCTCTCTCTCTCTCTCTCTCTCTCTCTCTCTCTCTCTCTCCCCCTCTCACTCTCTCTCTCTCTCTCCCCCTTATTTCTCCCTTGTTTGTACTTTTCTGTTTCAAATTCATGGTGTATTTCTTTTTCCCATGACAAGAACTTATCAGAGCTTGACTGTACTGTTTATTCATGTACTAATAATTTTATTATGCTTTTAAGTTATGTATGATATTTAAACAGTTGTATATGCATTCCCTCAGACCTTCAGGTTGACGCTATGGGGAGTGTGTAGGTGGAAATTAGCCATTTCTGGTTTTGATTTCTTTTCACTCTTTGATTCCCAACCCCCCCCTAAAAAAAAGAAAGAAAGAAAGACTCTTCTGCCGGCATACAGCATTTACTGATTTTTGAGACTTTTTTCGTTTTCAGCTTCAGACCATTTATACTTGCCAATTTAGAGTTTTGAGCTGGGAGATTTTTTTTTCTTTATTGCACAATGCCAAAAATAACATATGGTACCTATGAAAACTATAACAATATCCTGAGTGAAGTTGAAACTGTGTGCCACAGTGTTTTCAGTCAAGTGTCCACTTCTTCAGTTTTAGTTAGTGGTTATTCAGACACTGTGTGCTTTTGCAAGTGTCTCTAGTCGTCTTGAGTTTCAATTCATCTTTTTTGCTCGACTGTTAAGTGGAATTTAAATCTCGATTAAGGTCTAGCTGTTGTGGCTGTGGTGGGCTCTTAAGGAGACAGGCTTCCATGAGATAAGCCACTGCTCTGCTGGGGCAAGAGACCAAGTTCAACTAGTGCCTGCGTACATGCTTCACAGCGTGTTTGAAACAGAGAAGCAGATGTGATTTCAAAGTCAAAAAGAATGTCTTATGTGGTCACAACCGTCGCCCTCTTTCTGATACATCACCCATTCCTTTACCTTAACTTGACCTGCAGTGGATATCTGTGATTGTCGAGGACATAGGGGTTATTGGGACATGGTTTGTGGAAAATCATTGATGACTGGAAGTGGGCTAGCCAATGCCAGCGTAAAAAGGTGGAGGCTTTAGCAAGAGAGGTGGCCTGAGGTCTTGTCTGCCAACTTTGACTGGGCACAAAACCAGCAGGTTAAAGATCTGCGACTTGTCTCTGGAACCTAACAACCCTGCAGGTTTGCTGCCCTGTTTTTTTGAAGTGTTGAAATGAGGTTGAGAGTCGGTCTGTTCTGTGAAAAGTGAAAAACGCGCAGTTTGCTTGTACTGAATGTATTGTAGATTTTGAGGACTTGGATAAGGGACATAGTGTTGGTCACAGATTGTCATCTCAGCCAATCACCAGTCCAGAACCGCGCTGACATCTCTGTCAGTGTTGTCTGGTTACAAGATGTCCAGTGATACCAGTGACACAGACCTAGTATCTCTCCTGTCCTCTTCATAGCCCAGTTAACAAAGGATGTCACAACACCAGAAGTTTGGTAGTTGATATCAATACCAACTAAAGTCCAAAATTCTCAGTATTTAATCTTTTACCACAGCAAAAATAGAAATCCCATTCATCACACTTGCCTTTCTTTAATGATGTTGTTTTAACAACACCAATAAGAATAGACAGGCCTAGTACCGCTGGACCGCCACTGCAGCATCACTTACAGAAACTGAACATTTTCTACTACCATATTTTTCATTCCTACACTGTGTATTGGTGTGTATGTGCACCAGCACAAAATTCCACCAGAGAGCACATGGGGCAGAAGCGACACTGCCTACCTTCTGTTTGTCTTATCGCTTTAGCCGCTAATCAGCCTTTTTGCAGTTCAGTGCAGGAAAGAATAGCCTGTCACGCCGGTGCACGTATCCGGTCCAAACAGTTTTTAACAATTGTTTGTTTGGCTTTGCTTGGGCTTCAGCACCCACCCCCTCCAGTTAGTTAACCAGCCTGTATACTACCAAATAAACAGCGGTAGTTTGGTAATAAACCGTAATGTGGTTGCAGTAAATACGCCTGCTGAATAAGCTATAAATTCTGTCATTCATACCTGAATTACAGCTTACCTCTTGTGTGTCCAGTTAGCCAGCCAAATACAGCTCAAGCTCAATACCTCGATTTTTGCACATGCACATTTCAACCATGTGGGGTTAGTCACTCACTCACCTGAGCGAGGACGGCCAAGAACACTCAATGAGGGACATTCAGTGGTCTTGACCGGCCTTGCTCAGGTTTTCCATCAAACAGTAAGCCGAACTTTGTATTTCAAGTAGTTAAACATATAGTGTACACTAGAATAAAAACATTGAGTTAGAAGTACAACATGGCCCCATAGCCTGCAAGCAGAAAACAAAGCAGCCCAGCAAAATAGCCATTTAAAATCAGTGGAACTGATATAGGGATATGATTATGTGCCCTCATTTTGTATAAACAAACAGGCTAAGGCAACATTAGACTAAGAACACTGACTTTACAGAGTGAGGGATCAAGTTGCGCTGATTCTAGCGATACTTAAAACCACTAGTACTGATATCATTAAAAAAAATTTGGTATTTACTTGGTACCCAAGTATCGATTCTTGTGACATTCCTCCAGTCAGTCCACCCCTTCCTCTGGCCACTTTAGTAGTAGTAACCTTGAAACTTTTCTTCTTATCGGCTTGCCCAAGGTGTTCCACTTTCAGAAGTCCAAGACAAGCAGCTCACCACAAAGTCTAATTACTCTCCACACTGAGATAATCACTTCTGACTGCAGCCCCAAACACCCAACAACCCCTGTCCTGTCCTAGAGTCCTAGAGCAAGTAAATGGGAGACTGTTGCCGCCTCAAAATGAAGCCCCAAGCCTTTCCTCTAATGTATTGCTCCTCATCTCTCTCTCTCTCTCTCTCTCTCTCTCTCTCTCTCCCCCCCCCCCCCCCCACC
>OMLB01019038.1:0-14126 GCA_900302555.1 Myripristis jacobus
TTCTGATAGTATTCTCATGTTGCAATAGCAAATCCATTCACGCACAACTTGCAAGTCTTAAGATCAAACTTTGCTTCTATTCAAATCCTTCATTAGAAACAGTTTGCCAGTTTATAAATTCAAATAAGTGGAAACTTCACAACCCAGCACCCAATCGAGAATGGGACTCCCAGTGAGCTCTCAGTGCCTTGTGATTATACTTCCTCAGCCAAATGTTACTTCTCGATATGCTGTGTGACTACACAAGTAATCAAATCTATAATCAAAAGCGTTCTACAACTGAATTCAGTAAGATCTCAACTTCCCTGTAATTTTTGATGAGAAATGGTCAGTTTATGACAGTTAAATCTCTAAATCAAGAAAACAAAGACGTCTAGAAGAAACTAGAAATGAGTTGCTGCTGAGTGACAATATCTGACATGTGTTTATAAAACCAGATACAATGAAATTATCTGGCATATTACATTAACCTTGTTCCGGATTAATCCAAGAGTGGACATGCATGTGGATCAAACCTGTTGTGGCCTCCTGAGGTGCAAACATAGTAATAAAACGTAAGAAAATAAACTGGAGATGACTGACAGTCACATTGTATGATAATACTCCATAATTTGTAACATTTGCTTTACTCTCCAGCTCTGCTTTGGACATGCATGAGTGCCAAGAAGCTTCTAATACTACTGTCCAAGTTCATATTTGCACCAAAATGAATCTTAATCCTGCCATTACAGGCGGAAGCACCTAAGATATTTTAATACTTTAAGGCCTTAGATGACCGAATACCTGCAGACATGCTGTTTGTAGAATTCTCCAAACAGTAGGTCAAGCCAAGGAAAACCCAGAATCTAAGATGGCTAGGCCTGCCTTTGATCGTGCTAGATCAATGTTTTGTTTGAGTCAAGGCCCCAACCTGTCCTCTTGTAACAACAAGACACACCTGACACAATGACCTCCAAACTATCTTGCCCTTCTCCAGCAGATGCCCCTTAAACTGAGTTATCCTCACCTTCAGTTTCTGTGCCAATCACCTTTGCAATCGGTGTGACGACAGGAGGGGACGTGGATTCAACCAGGGTCGCTGGATCGCCCATTCCTGCCACCTGACGGCCCAGCTTAGCGACTAACCGACCGGTTAGCTGACCACAAGAACACTGTTCAGTTCCAACCAATGGGAAGTGCAGCCCTGCCTCCCTGCCTCTGCCCGTCCTCTATCCTCCTGCCCTCCCCTCTCTCTCTATCGCTCGCTGATCTTTCTGTTGCTCTGGTGTGTGTGTGTCAGTTACCCTTTCACTCAGGTTCTCTGTCTGAGCCTGATATGGCTCTAGAGGTCCAATGAGAGCTATTTATAGTGCTGTTAGACCAGCTGGCCTTGACGCTGAGAGCGAGGACAAGACAGCAACAACAGTGCCAAGCTGACAGGGCACTGCCAGTTTCAAAGAGGAATGTCTGCTTTCCTCTCGCAGATCTGAAGAATTTTAAAAGTTCGTATGTGTTACATTTTCATATAAATACAATTTGCTGCTGTCTATCTGGTTAACAGTGATTCAACATATATCCAGTTCCTGAAAGTTCTTACATTTACAGTTGGAAACCCTCAGATTCTGGAAGGCCTCTACTGGGACAAACACTCTGCTAGACAGGAAGTGATTTACGTTCCCATTTTTTTGGGATAAACTGAAGACTGGCTGAACAGACAAACAAAAAAGAGAAACTCAAACTCAACAGAAACAAGAACAAGGCATCACAGTGCTAGACATACTCACTGACAGGAGATCTCTGAGAAGTGCAGAAACACCACAGCAATGAGGGAACACAATCAAACAACCTCTTTCAAGTCTGAAATGTTTCCTAAAGCCTTATACTCAGCAGTCAACAGCAGGATGACAAATTTCCATAATGGCCTGTAGGTTTCCTGTAAGCTGCACTGTATTCTGGGCTCCTCAGATGCACCCTCTACAGGACAGATAGCCCTCTGTTTTAACAGCCTGACAGTTTAGTTATGTCAGACATTTTTATGACCTGTTCTTCAGCCCAAGGCATTCACCATCACAAAGCCCTGCTGACTAATACAGCAGGAGAGAGGGGGAGTGAGTGTGTGAGGTGGGACGGAAAGCATTCAAGAGCCTGTGCGAAAATTTTGATGTTTTATGCACAACTCCTGTTCCTCCTCCTGTGCACACATGCACAATTATTGGAATCCAGTCTTCTGTGATTGAGAGAATGTTAGAAATTGCTATTCAACTATAAGTATAGTTATTTTGCTGATATCTTCAGCACCAATGACTCAATAAATACTGTCCAAGTGTTGTGATTTCTGGCTGACACAACAGAAAAAATGAGATAGCCTACTCTTCTCTTTTGTCAAAATGTGATTTTATTGTTTTTGTTACAGGGTCTTATAATTTGAGGATCTGTGAAGTTTAGGGCTTTCACGGTGGTGAGAATATGCTTTGATGAGCCTGGCTCTGAGGCTGAGAGTTTTCAGATACAGAATGAAAAAGTTTAAGAATCCTGAGATGTGAAGTTGTGGACTTTTTAAAATTGTAGTAGTTACAGACAATCAGGCTTTTCTTTGGCATGCAGTAGAACAAATGACATGTGATAAAACTCAAAGTCATGTCTTTGTCTGATAATTGTTGGAGCATAGCATGAATAACTCCAAGGGGTTGGGCTGATATTAGAATTTGCAAACCGGTTTGGGATCTAGTCTAATAGCAGACTGGACCCGTAATGCAGACTTTTACCACTAGGTGTTGCATGTGACCCAGCCACCCTTGAGAGTGTGCGCTGAATAGAGTGTAGTAAGAGGGGACCCCTATGAACTGCAAACGCTTCTTACTGATGGTTATAACGCAATAGATTCACAGATTTGCTAGCTTTGGGACACGTTAGCGCCCAGCCTACCATAGCAACTCAGACATGACCCAGCAATTTCACTTCCCCTGGAGATGTTTACAAGTCAAAGGTTACCTACAGGACCTGTTCTTAACGTAACCGAGGTGGTACACAGGTGAATTATTTTGTGTCTCTAGCGATTTTATTGTGGCTTGAGCTGTGGTGAGTCTTTCAAAATGTTCACCAGGCAATGCTTCTGTGTGGTTGAGGCGGCTCTGGAAAGATTTATTTGTTCACAAGGCGAGTGTATGGAGCATTGAACAGGCTGGACTGACGTCTCAATCGGGGAGGACATCTGCTCTGAGACTGCTTTGCTGTCTTTCCAGCTCCACGATCAGTTGATCCGAGTACTAAGACAATACAAGAATGATTTAGCACTGACGGTACAGGTTGCTGATATAGGCTAATTATTGGTTAGCCAGAATGTCTACCAAATGCCGGTTCAGTCGGTTTGCATAAAATTAAACTTGTTTAAGGTCGTACAGTGGACTGAAAAAAACAAACAAACAAACAAAAAAAAAAAACAGAAACCAACTCTACTCAAAATATGCAGCATTACAAGTTTCCAGTGATCCCCTATTGACCTCTTCGACCCTGGTTCTATCAGTGGGGTTGTTGTTGTGCAGGTGAGCTTTTTTTCAAATCCACAGACCTTTATTTAAAATTCTAGTGGCGATCCAAAGGAATCCAGAGATCCCAAATATGTCCTGCTGAATTACAGGGAAATATGTATACAATGATGCACAAGACATCTAGATGCATAAGTGTGACATAGCCTCAAAACAAAGTGTTGTGACCAGCAGATACAGAATGTCATTGTTGTACAATTATGGAGAAAGTGTTTTTTTCTAACTTTGAAACAACTTTGAAGGAAATTTAATGCTTATGGGGTTAACGAAAGAGTACTTGCTATACCACGTGCTTTTGCTACAAGGACAGCTGCAGGGATGAACATACAGTCTTAGGGAGTGGTGACAAAACCTGTATGGTGGCCATGTATTTTCAAAATGGAACTTGTAATATTTGAAATACTGAACTAGACAGCAAACAGGAAAAACAGCACTGACAGCACCAGAAGCAAAGTGATGTTCTTCTCACTCTCTTTGTAATACATTTTACCAGGGATTCCAACTCTAAAATTTTTGCAAACTATATATTTAACTCAGCAAAGAAAGTATGACCACATTATATAAAAACTGGACTGGCTAGTTCATCTTGATCAGCTAAACAACCAAACAAGAAAAATGCTTTAAGAAGTAACTCTTGCTCTGTGCTCAATAGTGATAAACCCTAAAAGCAAAACACACTCTTGCAATGATGGTCCCTGGCATAAAATCATCACTTTGCTCAAAATATCATGGATAAAGTTTACGAAAGCCAGCTAATGTAGGTGTGTCTCACTCTCACCACAATCTAAAATTGCCGTCCGATCCCTCCTCCACAACAGGCACACACTTGCGCACAAACATTAAAAAAAGCATGCAATCATGTACCGTTTAGTTCCCGTGTGTACTCCATGCTTGTACCACCGCGGCTGTTGATTCACACACGCGCACACACACCCTCACTCTCTCTCTCTTCTTTCTCTAAATAAATGGAAACTCTTTGCTTTGTCTCCTCTCTTGGAGGCTCAGTACATATTGTTCAGTATGAACTGCTCCTCTTAGACTTATGTAAGGGCTGCTGTGGACCGCCTTCTTCTTTGACACACTCAAACGAACTCTTTTTCCCTCTGGCTATTCACTCTCTCTCTCTCTCTCTCACACACACACACACACACACACACACACACGTTCTTATACCTGTGAGGACATTCCACTAACTTGCATTCATTCTCTTACCTTTGACATGACCCATGACCCCTGACCTTCACACAACTTTAAAATGGCCACTTTTCAAAACAAGAACCAGCAAAATGTCTTCACTTTAGCAGAATTTCTTCATGTGGCAAACACACACCCCCCTCTGGACCCATCTTGTATTGAGTGTGTCTTGACCTCGACTGTCACAGCAAATGTAAGAATCTTGTACTGCCTTGTGCAACATTTTTGGCTCAGTGATTAATTGAATGTGTAATGAGGTTAATAAGGGCATTTCACCACCAAGTGGACTCATAAATCACATCCAGGCTAACTACAACGTACAACCCAACTCTCTACCAAAGTTCAGTTTTGAGTGACTGGGTGACTAAATTTCTTCTCTAAAAAAATGGTGAACTTAAGGACTCTCAATTAGTGGATGGAGTACACTTTCCTCTGTTGCAACTCCACTTTGTACACTGAGCCAATAAAACATGCATATTTTACATATAACCTTGTCTAGTGCCACTTTGCATATATTTGAATATGGAGCAGAAAAAAAAACATTGCACCTCATTTTACTGATATCTGAGGGAAGCAAATGTTAAAACCAAAAAAATAGGACTAGACCATGATTGCACATGCTTTCACTGAGAGAGAATTTGACTTTTAAAGCTACTGTTTTTGAAAATATCCACAAAACCGCAAGAGAAATTTGGTGAAAATTTGAAAAGGCAAGTTAGTTCCTAGTCCACCTTACTTCTACAAACCTCAGGCATGCCTTCTGCATGAAAAGATGGCACTTCAAACGCTTCACTGTTCCAGATCAAATCATCCTCAAATGATAATTTTCCTGTAGTCCCTTCAGCCATCAACCATGTTATGATGACGGTTCCCACCATGGCCCTGACATTGCAATCCATGACTTTCCACTTCCAAGTCAGAGTACTGCTATGATCTAAAACGTTCTTCCCTCCTAATATTTGAATGCTTCTTCTCTAAAGGGACAACCAGTCTGGTTTCCACTCCAGTTGTGCTGGAAACCATCAAAATATTGCAATGAATGTGTGCACCAAATGTGAAACATATTCCACTATATTTGTACAAAATAGCCTGTTATTCTCTGTCTTCAGACAATTTATGTCCAGACTTGATCTGTCTTCTCTTTAAATTCAATAATACTCTGGCAGTAATTCCATGAGGGTCCTGTAGCAAGCAGGACATCAGTCCCATTGGCATAAGTCCCTAGATCTACAGTATGCATTGTGATGGTATGCAGGATATTCTTTGTTGGAGAATGTGATCACAGGAATACCAGGCACAAAACAAATGCCATGCCAGGCCCTTCATAAAGTTTGGCATTAGCCGGAGCTGTTGTTTGTTGAGCTGTTGTGCTGCTTACATGCCAACAACATCAGGCCCACTCCCATCCAAAACAAGCTGCTCAAACACAGCACACACAGCTAGTTTAACTCTTTACACAGCCTTCAGCTAAATTCCTGTGTGCAGAAGATTGAGTCTGATACTTGAAACTGTGAAACTATGCCTTTAAATTAGTGCAGGTTGTCAGTATACTGCTGCAACAGCTACTGCTATTACCCAGCAAAGTTCACCACGAAATGTAATTCCAGAAGTTATTCCTCTAATCTCAGGATGGTAAGATTTTGCTTTAAGAACCGATAGTGTTATGTGGCACTAAGCCCAAACTCAGTCCCACATGCACACAACATGGCAGTGTCATGCATGGTTATAATGCTGGCATTTATGGCAACAAGATTTAGTTTGTAAGAAGCACACACTCTTCAAAAACAAAACAAGCATACACACACTTTCACAACAGTGCAGGACCAAGTAACACACAGTATCAGCTCAGAGCAGACAACGCTGTTACCACTTCAATCCTGAGGCTTTAGCAGAGGAGGAGGAGGAAGAAGAGGAGGCCTGGGGGCTGAAACAACACATAATGTAGAGAAGTAAGAAAAGGACAGAATGAGAAAATTCAAAGTAAAAGCAAGAATGGACAACATTTGGAGCCAGTGTGGAAGGATAAAACCTCTAGTGTCTGTATTATAGAAAATTATTAACAATACAAGAGGGATAAGATCGCAGGCAGGAGGGAACAAAAAATTCCCTTCTAAATTGGATTGCAAAGCCACCTGTCCATAAAACACTAGCAGAAAATGCTTTGAAAACAAATCAATAATACAGAACTATGCACTGAGTAGAGAGCAAATACACTGACGATAAACCTGCCAAACAGTGACATCTGCTGAAAAACAAAAAAGATAAACCCCTTCATGAGCAATGACAGCAAGTGATGTCAACAAAAGAACAATGAGGCTAGACAAAGTGAAAAATCTTCATCAGTGACTTATTGTTAACACTTAAGTTGCAACTCATTATTGACACCTTGTAAATAACTTCAGTTATCAATACCTTACCAAAGATCTATGATTCAATCAAACATGTTGTGATCAGTACAATCTTTTGGAGGACAGTTCACACAAAATGGCTTTTGAATTAGTGACCAATTTGTGATAAGCGCTCTCTAGATGAGTCACCTAATTAGAGACTGATTTGACTACTGAACATTTCCTACTGGCGTTTCAATGTTTTGTAGCACGCAGAGGACTTTGTAACACAATATATTCCAACATGTTCAAACATGACATGCAATTCAGTGTTTAAAGTCCCACTTTATGCTCAAACATGAGGGCCAAGATCAATATTTGATAAGCCAACATCGGATGTTTGATCACATAATCTAACTCAAATAAATACAGACATGGCATGCCAACATTTCCCTGCTTCTTGTTCCTTCAGTGGGTCATTTTGGAGCAAGTATGCTGATGCATTAACATTCATCGCAAAAAAACAATTACTGGAAAACATGTGCCAATCAGAAGTCACTCCAACACTAACTTTTTAACGCTATTTGAAGACATCGACTACTGGTTGCAGAAACCGAAAATATGGTTCCCATTTTAGGTCCCCTTATATTTTAAGTAATTAAGATACAATGCAGTTATGTCAGTTTAATAATAATAATGACTTTATTTAGCTTTATTACAGTAACCTAACAACAGTAACCTACAGTTTGTTTTATCTGATACTTTACAGAATTTGTAAAATGCAGCCACAGCTGGCAAAAGAGGCTAATCTGTATGTTGTTTTGAAGCTGCACTGTCCACTATGAGCCTGTCAGTCACCTACTTGGCAGCACTTTTCATTCCTCATACCGATGCAACAGGGACTGTATTTACAATACACTGTCCTCAAATAGACTCAGCGACTGAAAGAAAACTAAGGTAGTTGCTTTGAGAAATCAAACATTAGACCACAAGAGGACAGTAGGTTCTAATTAATGGCGTGCATTATCTTGTCATTTCTTGTACAGAAAGTGCACAATAAGCCTCCAAAATGATCCTACACACATTCAGGCCTGACATAAGTATGACCTCATCACCCATGCAATCTGGAGAATGAACATATGTTCATTCTGCAAATCTCCCTTCCTTCATAAAGCAGATCTATAGTGACAGCTCACTGTTTGGTAATCAGTAGTGTTGAGTGAGATAACTCTGGTGTTTGGGTACCATGGTACACGCTTGTGCCGCCCTGAGTCCAGTTTATGACCCAGATTCCATGCCACCTTCTCCACTATCTTTCCTGTGTTCTGTCCAATAAGGCAGAGGTGAATTAAATAAGTTGTCCCATTATGAACACTTCAGTAAATATAATATTGAAGAAATCAACCTACAGACCTCCTTGTGATTTATTCCTGCTTACTTCAGCACCTTTACAGTAATATAAATAAAAAAACTGAATGAAGAAACAGGGCCTAAATAAATTACTATCAGAACAAATACCTATATGTCAGAAGAGACCCCATAGTCCAGAGCAGTTAAACCTAATTTCTCTCTACTGAAACATATTGAATATACTGTGATAATATATTTCATGTTGCAATACTGGACACTAGGAACAAAATTTTCATTCCACCTCATCCTGTTGAAATTACTGCATACCAATTTGTGTCTCAATATGCTCATTCTTATGAACTGGTGTCTTATGTCTAACTATTGGGACTGGGCTAATATGGACAAAATCAAATATCACAATATTATTTACTGAATATCTTGATATTGTGAAGATATTATAGGGATGAATATTGGTGCTTTCACAAAATATTTACACACTGTTGATTTGTGACAACCAGTCATTTGTAACGTGGCTATGAGGACCATGCAGGTAGAAACAAATAACAGAAATCTGCATCCCTTTACTGTGATCCAGCCTGTAAATCAACAACAAAAAAGGCAACACAACTGCTATATCATGATATCCAGAATCCCAGAAGATATCTAGTCTTATCATATTGATATAATACTGATAAATATTACCCAGTCCTACTAACTATTGAAACGTTTTTCCAGCTATTTAAGCTAATTACTGTTATTTTGGAATAAATTCAAAGTATACATGATAAAATACTCTTCTGAACAAGTAACTGACTTTTTGTTTTTTATGGTTGTTTGCCTCATCACCTAGTGGAGTGAGTGGGTAATAAGGTAATAGTTCACCCTCTGTCGTGCAGCGTTGCATCACAGGTCACACCTTTTGTTATGCATATTGGACAGATAAGGCATTAGCCAACACAGGGAAACAGTATATAAGTCTGAACAACACAAATGCATTGGCCACTTAGGGGGCGGGGTTGAGAGAGGAACCCTAAAAATCTGAACATTTTGTTCCCTGGACCTTTACTGCCATCAGAGTGCAGTGCCTCCTACACTTAAATCCATCCAATAGCTTCTAGATTCATTTACAATCAATGGAAGTTACTATAAAGTCTGTGTGCGTGTTTTAACATCGCTGTTATTTCTTTTGTGTCAGTTCTCTCACTCTCAACACTGTCATTTGAAGAGGCATAGCTAACAACGCGCGTATTTCACTATAATCATTTTTAAAAAATCACAACTGAATTCAGCAAATTGTGATATTTTATCTAGACCCGTAGATCTTATGGTGTATGTAAATCTGTTATTGCATCGCTACATTCCTATAGGGACGTGCAGTCCTGCGATCCCCGTAGGGTATCCCTCTAAAATTTACTATAGGATGACTATAGTTCTTTTCCGTAAGGGAAGGGGAGGAGAGTACCCTGTACAGTCGATAGAGGACACAAAGTACCCAACGTTGTTCCAAACTCTCCTTTCATTTATTTACCATCATAACAGGGCTCCTTCTTCGTCTCCTCACAGCCACGTGTCAGCACGGGGGTGGAGTGAGGGGGATTCACACATCTACACAGCTGAGATCGGCTTCACTTAGATCAGTGGCAAGGTGTAATTGATCGTGAATTAAAAAAAACGTGGGGAGTATGGGGAATCAACGCCGAGAAAGTCCCCATGCTGTAAATTGATCTTCTACAACGTATTGCTGTATCACTGTATTGATCCAATCACTGCACCCGTCGGCCAGGTGCCTGCTCTGAGCCCAGTTTTCTTTATGTATGTAAAAGTGCGTTTATCATTTTTACACTGCGCCCTACGGTACGATCAGAAGAGGGATGGGGAGAACTGCACCCTGAAGTCCATTCAATCTTCTGGCACGAGGTTTCGGCGCCTCAAACTCTGCCAAACTTTTAGCGCTGGTTCATACGGAAGAATATGACGGGATCCACAAAAGTGCAATTTTTGATTAAAACTGGTGGTACTTTGTGCCGAATTGAGTGGCAATATGAGCTTCTTCGAGTCATCCAGTCCTGATTTCTGCTGGGACGTACATTCAGCGAGCAGCAGGGAAACATTAAAATGCCAGACTTTTAAATAAACTTCAGCCACAGCTGGTTAAGTATGGGGTACAGCCAGAAGTTGGGGTGTAGAGTAAGTACTGAAGTCGACCCCCAAGAGCCACGTGTAACCCCACCCACAGTCTCTCTCTCTATTGACACGTGAGCATTTGGCAAAGTGAGTAGAGCTGGAGAATTTGGGGGTGGGGTGCTGCTACGCGCCCCGGGGTGCATGTTAGCGAGGCTGGGCTGCTCTGTGTGAAGCGTAAAACGCTGACAATGGACGGGCCTACATCGGCGGCTAAGCTCCTGGGAGTTACAGCACTGCATGCGCTGCTCAAACCCGCGCGTGAGAAGCCTCTCGTGCGTGCTGATACAGACCCAGGGCCGCGCGCGCTCCGCGGCTGGAGTCGCCAGGGGCAACCAGCCTGGACACTGGAAGAAACGGACGCGTGCATCATCTGCGGTGGCAGCTCTCAAAGTTAAAGAGTGTCGGGCGGCCTTGAAAACACTGCATTAGGCTACAAACGGTGAGATTATGTAGCACTGGCTGTTTGGAAAAGAAAAATAATGCTGAAAACTGAGGCGAAGGCTAGCCAAGTCATACCGACACTGGACGCACTGTGAGGAAAAACAATAGTATACCACGTCGGCTTTACTGCAACAGAAATTAAACTCTACTCACAGAAAAATGCTCTACAAATCCAACTAAGGCACACACTAACCCTGGCTTGGTGTTTACCAGCCAACACGTCGACACCATTTTCTAAAGCTAAGCAGGCTTGCTAGCAAAGGCTTGACGCCCGATTAACTTTGAAAGGAAAGGCCCCGCTTGCTGATAGTGAACGCATCACCCCCACCGCAGCAATGTAGGACAGAATAAAAAAAACAACAACAAAAACAGCAACGCACCTTTGGCCTTGACGTGTACTTTCGCGTTTTTCCTGGGAGCCATGGCGCGTCTCTGGCTGCAGGGCTTGTTGACTGCTGCGAGGTGAGTAGAAAGGGGACAGAAGTGGCCCGGAATCTCTATTTGTAGCAGTGAAAAATCAAAATCTCTCCTCCTGCCTCACAGAACTCACAGCTATAGCAACCCCGTCCACTTTTTGACTGACAGAGCTCTCAACCAATAGAAAACTTACTTAGCGGAGATGGGCGGGAAGAGGTGAAATTCAAACCAATGGGATTCGAGAGGCGTTTGGCTTATTCAATCGTGTGGATAGCCTTATCTTAGCCCCGCCCCTCCGCCCCTTTCCCTCTCTGTTCTCTGGAACGTGGCAAGATGGTTGATTCCCTGGCATCGCGTTGTTTCCCTGAGGCAAAGTGGCATAGTCTGAACTCGTCTCAGTACTTCAGACTCACAGACTCAGGATAACCCTCAACTTTATCATTAACTAGTAAAAATATGCATAATTTTAAAAAGAAGCGACATTTATTTTTTTCCCTGATACATTAAAAACACAGGAGATTTCAAATGTTACAGAGAGCGAAAGGCCTAACATCGCGAGATGTTGGGAAGTGTTTTTACATTGGGACTGTAATAGCTCGGGTCTATTACATAAGACGGTAATCTCCGTGCCGTTTAAACTCGCCTTAAAGCTGCTCTAAAATCATTGTGCATTTGATTGCGAAAGCGGTTTTGATATCCAGCGCTTGGTTTCTCTGATCCGTGCCAAATCGCAGAGCTTGGCAGACATTAAGCTGCGTCCTGAACACAGTAGCATCTCTGGTGTAATGCACAATAGACGGTGCTGCGTTCATGTCCTACGGGAATAACTGGAAGATCGACTGGATGGTTAAAAGCAAATACTATGAAGTGTTCCTACTTGTTCGAAGCTGAAGAGATGTCATTGAAATTGCCTCTGAATTTTGGTTTCATCTGTCCAGTGTTTCGCATTTGTCACACATATACTTGGTGCTGCGTTTGAGTTTGTTTAAAAGGAAATTAAACTTTAAGTTTGTTCGTTTTACACCATTAACTACACTTTATTGTATTTTCTTGTTTTGGGATATCAAAATTTAGGGAGTCAAGGAAATTAGAGTGCATCCTTTCTTGAATTCCACAGTAGTATTCCCCATAAGACTGCAGATGAGAGCAGTATTTTCATTTTGAATTAGTTTATAGCCTCTACCACAGTCCGTGAACATATCACCATCAGCCGTCTGCATGCTTGCGCACTGGGCCGTGCAGCTACCGGCCAGCGACTTCACAGCAGGCTCACTGGCAGCCACCATGCTGGCCCAAAGATGATGCAAAAGCACGCAGCCTCCAACAGTTCACATACATGCAGAAAAGAAATTGCATTTGTCAGCAGTAGCTCAAAAACACTGAAATGAATTTAACAAAAACCGGTTTTGGATGTATTCCTGCTGACAAGCTGAGCATGCAAAGTCTGGAGGCAGCAGCAAAAGCCTTCAGTGTGAGTAGACTCTCCTAGAGAGAAGGATTTCTGACCCTCCCCCACGCTGCACGCAGTGCTGCTCAGCAGGGGAAGATGTAATGCTTTGAGCCACATCATCCTTAGTGTTAGGTCAGAGTACACTGCACCGGACTGAACCGGCACGCACACACTCACAGACTTTTTTGTGTAGCCCTAATTGATGGGCTCATTATTGAGGGTCACCATATTTGGAATGGGAATGCCTGTTTACCTGTCTTTTGTGTGATCCTCATCATAGCTCATCAACAGGCTGCTGCAGCTGAATAAAAACTTTGACAAATGATTTGTGATTGGATTAAGTAGCTTACATGCATGTGAGTTGGTCCACATGGCCTTTTGTAAGCGAAACATCGTTGATAAACAAGGAGCCAAGTGTGCACTGAGTCTAAGAACCTTGTGGTGAGAGACTTTTTAATAAAACAATGAGTTTTGTTTCAGGTATTTTTAGTTGTTTTGTTCCAAAGTGGCAACATTTTCATGTGACTGGATCGTTTGGGAAAATTACATTTACTTACATTAGGCTTTAGGGTGAAATTTAATTTCTGGCGCACCGGCGGTTTTGAGGTTCCCAGACATTTTCATATCAAGGATCTGCCACCAGTCCACACAGAACTAGAGCCAGGCTGTGTGGGCTGGGTGCTAAAACATGGAAATAAAGGAGTGAAGTCATTTGGTGTCAAGAGAACCTTTTGGCTGCTTTCAGCTAAATGTGAGATACAACTAACATATTTGATTTACATCTAGGTGATGAGTTAACTATCAGCACCTCTGAGGTCTCTGGATTTAAAGGGATACTTCACCCATTTTGCAAACTGGAATCTGTTGTCTGAGCTACTATGCCATGACTACTGATTTGCTCTTGATTTAGCCACTAAAACCAGGGTAAATTAATTAAAAATAAAAAAGCAATCTCAGCTCGAATTATAAGGCTTTTTTTCTACACATTTTGCCACTATCTCCATTACTCTTCTTTATTTTCTGGGATGAGCAAATTATGGCCCACATACAAAACCTACATACAAACATATATATACACACACACACACACACACACACACACACACACACACACACACACACACACACACACACGCACACACACATGTACAGTACAGGCCAAAAGTTTGGACACACCTTCTCATTCAATGCGTTTTCTTTATTTTCATGACTATTTACATTGTAGATTCTCACTGAAGG
>OMLB01019040.1:0-13970 GCA_900302555.1 Myripristis jacobus
GAGGGGGGATGTGGCAATTCCCACTGTTTGCCAAAGAAGGTCAGGACATGGATTACTTAATGTCCCTCTGGAATAAAAACAAAGCATTTCAGAGCTCTTTCCTACGTTGCATGAATATTCAAGAACATGTTGGAGTGGCTCTGTGACTCTGACCTTCCTTACTGTTGATTGATTGTGGTGTTGATGATCAAGGACTTTCAGCTTATTTTACTGTTGCACTCACTGTTAATTGCTCCAGATGACAGTCTCAGCCAAATGCCTGAAATGCAAATGTAAATGATAATGGGTTCTCCAGGGTTAAGATTTTCTGATGCATTTTTAGTCAACATATCTTAAAAAAAAAAATTCTAAAACTATACCGTGGGTGTTGAGAACTTGTGCCCTTTTACATCTATTTTGAAGCTGTGAAAAGTTTGTTTCGGTGCTTATTGTGTGCAAAAAAAAAGCCACACTTATGTCCTCCAAAAAAATCAATTGAAAACAATTAACTGAAACCAACACAATAAAAGTCAGAGCTAAATTAAAAAGTCAGCCAAAAAAAAACCCAGAGCTTATTTTCCATCTGGTAGTGTGGGTTTTTCCCTTTCAGGGTGAGTAAAAGAGTCTCTTTTGGGTACCTTGTGATGAAAAAATAAGAATTCTTAAGGTCTGGCCTGGAGGCAAAATGGCAGCACAATTAATTTTTCATCTCTATAAAGTCTGAGTTCCAGTCTCTGCAGGGTGAAGGAGTGTGAGCAGCAATAGCCATAGATTACCCCACACCAACCCTGTGGATGTGGATGACATCAGTGTGGGAATGTGTGTGTGTGTGTGCATGCATGTGTGTGTGTGTCTGTGGAGGCTGTGGGACCTGGCAGCTTGTGTGGGAAGCTGAGCACTCCTTCATCCTGTCAGAGGTGGCGGTGATGCCCCTGGCTAAACTCTGAGCAGATGGTGTGAGAGAAGTAGAGCGCTGCGCTCGTGAGCGGCCACACCCCGAAAACCTGCTGATGCTACTTGTAACTTGTATCCACCAGTGTGCATCAGAGTCACACACTGCCATCATTTTAGATACGTTTTGTGTATATGGCATTCACAATGGCATCTTTCCATTATGCATGCAGTACATTCTTTGTGCACCAATGACTTAAGACTGCTAACACACGTACAGGAATATGTTTCTATCCCAGAAAAATGTTATCATTGTGTTGCATATAGAGTCATATATGGACTTCAGGATATGATGAGATATGTGTCACCCATACATCTAAACCTATATGTATAACATATATATGTGCATGTATGAACACACTGCATATATGTGCACCCATACCTGTCGGCTTGGTTGGGTTTATTTACACATATCAAAAAAACAAACAAACATTCAATTGTTTTTCACCACAAATTGGGTGCTTAATATGGACATATATGCCATATATGGAAATCCCCTTGTACATGTCTGTATACTGTCATATAAGCTATGATTTTGTAAGAATGCTAAGTATGCTAAATTTGTATCAGTGATATCTCTTTATGATATTAACTTCTTGAAATATGGAAAACATGGTCTGCAATGTGGTGGCAGCAGTAAAAAAGCAATGGGAGCAAACTCTAGTGTGCAGACTGTTTTTCACGTCTCATGGATTATTATCTGTCTACCACCTAGATTGAAGTGTTTGGATGTGTGTGCTTTTTGTTTGTTCGATACTAAATTCTTCAAATATCTTCATTCTGTTTCTAAAGCCTTTATAAATACAGTCGAAGCTGCGTTCCCTCAGGCTGTCAGATGAAAAGGCATCCAGGAGTGAGCAAGGCCAGCACAAATGCTTTTTCCTTCATGTTTCAATCTGAAATGAATTGAGATGAACAAGTGAAGGTTCTAACAGACTGTGGAAAACAGTGAGAACACCTGAGGAAGAAAGAAAAAGTTTGCCACTTATAATGGCTGCGTGACTTGGACAATCTTTGAGGAGCAACAAAGTGCAACAAAATAACATGCACGACACAGGCATGTGATTTTGTTACTGATACTTTTCAGAAATGAGATTATTTGATTTGGGGGTAGAAGAGGACAGATTACAGATCGCGCAAATTACAGATTACATATCAGCTCTTGAAAACATAACATAACATCATGAAGACTAGTTCATTTTCTATTTGCCGCAGACTGAGGATTATCTTCTCTTGCATAATCCTGTCTTAAATAACTGTTTGGGGTAAAAGACAGCGGTGACAGGAGGTCAGTGTCTGGATGTAATGTCATCCTGGTGTATGCTGGGGTGGGTACAGGGGAAACGTTACCCCTGCCTGCCCGTGGTACTGACACATGGTAATTGGCGTGACAATCAAACCACCAGCAGCGTTCTGGCAGAACACGTGTCAGCTGGAGTGACAAAGACACTTTAGGGGACAAAACTGTATGTCTAGTATGTTGTGTGCCCTTTTCCACTGTCAAAGACAAATGTGAAGGCGAGACTCATGTTCTCAGACATGCTGAGTTGCAATCTACAAGTCTAATTATATCCCAAAATGCCTGGTCAGGGATCTTTTGGCCTTGCCTAAACCACCATCACCCCCGCACAATCTTGCTGTGAATGCAATAACACAAATATCTTCAATTTTAATCTTAATCTTTTCAAATTTGCAGTGCACATTCTTGATCCCTAGAGGTAGAGTCCTATTGATTTTGGTGACCCCATGACCTTATCCTCTAGTGCCACTACCAAGCCAAACTTTTCAATTTGTGAACACGCAAACATCAGCAAATCAAAGAAGTGGATGTGTTAGATGCCGCTGTTTACCAACAGCATGTCTAGTTAAAAGTCTAGAAAATGTACAGTTCCAACAGTTTTAAACAATAGTACAGCAAGAATCAGTTCTTACATGCTCAAATTACAGTGTGAACAAATGCAGACATGTAATATGTGATCATATGTTTCTAATGTGTTTTTCAAATTAGTCAAACTACGAATACTGAAAACCAGGCAGCCAAGGGAGAAACTCACAAAAATGAGGAATATACCCAAATGGTGCATATTTTTCTTTTCCTGTAGACATGTGGCCAAATGTAAATGATCTGAAGATATTTTCAGTGCAGCCACAATGGACACAACATTTTCAGTTTTCCGAAACATAAACAGTAAAGGTCAAGTTTGGCTGCCCGTCCCTCAGAATCAAACAACAAGGACCTCTTTTAAAGACTGTGCTATTTCTGAGAGAGAGCATTTTGTTAGGTCAAGGCTTAAGGTTAGAATTAGGATTCGCTCAAGTTTTGAGCTAGGGTTAAGGTTAAGCATGTACTGAGTTAAGGTTTTGGCTTAAGTTGGGGGGTAAAGACTTAATACAGTCAACAGATCGCGCTAACAGGTGAGCAAGTGCCACGGCATGGTTGAAAATGACGACTTGTGTTTGTCTGTGTGGTTCCCCACATTGTGTACCTCATCCTGGGTGCCCTCGCGCAGATTATAGGTGAGGTTGTGGTGGATGTCGGAGGTAAAGACGCTGGCGTACTCAGGGTAGAGCTCCAGCACTTCCCTCAGGCCGCGCACGCTGATATACTGCAGATCGCAGTAGGTCAGGGCCTTCACATCGGCGTTGGTCTTGATCACCTGGTCTGTGCCGGGCAGGTCGGAGCCAATCAGGTCCCCTTTTCCTACGGTCAAAGTTTGTGCATTAGTGGGACGAAATCAAGGTAAAAATTTGTATTTCCATAACTGCATTTCAAAACAGAAGTTAAGTACACTTAATCTTGCCACAGATGAAAAATTTACTCAACATTTTGTCACATGACACACCTCATCTCTCCTATATTTCCTAACATGTTTCACTGTATACCATGCAAATGCTGTAAAAAACAATGTTAAAAAAAGTCATGAAGAATTTCAGTAAATGTTATTAGTGTCTAGTGGTGGGGTTGGGGAGTCAGCCATATGGAAATTGCCTTCTAAAAAAAGAGACATTCCTTCCTTCCTGTCAAATACACACACATGTACACATTTTCACAGGTGAAGGAATGGAAACATGTGATATATATTTCTGACTGTATGTCTGTTGTTTGTCATTTTAATTGAGTTCTAGCATAGGCTACCACATCATTCAAATTTATACTATCCAAACTACTAGCCACATACCTTACCTTCTCTGCAGCAGCACAGAGAAAGGAATATAACCTTGCACAATAACCTTTTGACCCCGATACCAACCTAATATGGCCAACACCATGCTGTCTTTGAGCACCTCCAGAGAACCAGAGCAAACAAAGTAGTTGGCATGCAGCGCGTCTCCCTGGCGGATCAGGTACTCTCCAGGGGCACAGAAGGAGGTTTTTATGTGGAGGGAGAGCGAGCGCAGGCAGCCGCGACTGGCCCCCTCAAAGACAGGCAACTGGAGGATGTCCTTATTCAGATGCATGGCAATGTCAGCACGCAGCTCATCAGGGAAGTCATGGAGGAGCTAGGGATGCGTGACAGTTGGGAGATGTGACATTGATTGGTAATTATGGCACTGACTGTGTTGTCACCTGTTACACTCCTTTGAATTTCAACAGGATGTCAATGAATGCTGTGCAGTCTGCTGTATGTTAAGAAGAATTAAAGTTGCAAAAGTTTGTGGAAGAAATTACATGGCTCATATACTGTTACAACATCACTCTAAAGGTTAGATAGCACTTTACAATGGTATTATATAACAAGAACAATGATAAAGACTCCTACCTCGTTGGCATCTATACCGTTGTTGACAGACCAGGTGGTTTGGAAGTACTCCAGCATGCGTTGTTTGAGTTGCTGGGGCAGCCGGTGGACACGGATGAAGTCCTTCAGGTCCTTCATGCGTGTGTGGTAGAGTGAACGCCGCGAGTACATGCGCTGGATGATGGCTGTCACGTTACCAAATACCACCGCATGCATCAGCGCTGTGTAGGAGGAGAGAGAAACAGATCAAAACAAAGTAAATAACAATATGTTGTATTCAAAGGTGCTATATTTCCATAATAGAAAAAAATGCTCACTGAAGTTGACTACTGGACATCTAAAATGCCACTCTATTTCTATTTTGCAAAAAAAAAAAAAAAAAACATATGCTAGGGAAAAAAAGTTACGCTAATGTTTTTACTCTGATTGATTTCAAATGCCACAGTAAATGTGGTTCATGAAACTCTTTGTATCAATAAAATATCAACTGTAGTACTAATCTGCACCAACATCAATTTTCTTTAATCATTTTTGTTTATGAGGTTTTGCTTAATGCTCCACATAAGACCTTGGTAATATCCCATTCCACTCGCATCCCACTTTGAACAGAACAAATGATCTTCTGTGTTGTTGCACCAGTAATGGCTGCCACCTCAGCTGGAATAATCTGTTTATTGATTTAAGAAGGCAGCAACACACTGCGTCGTAGAGGCCAGCCAAATCATCTAACCACTACCTGCTGAATTTCTTCCTCCGGCATGCCAACCAGTGGCACCTTTGTGCCAGGATGCCAGAGGGAGCAGGTGCCCCTGTGTTCCACGTACCGCCAATAAGCATAGTGCAGATGGAGAAGATCTTCTCAGCATCGGTGTTGGCGCAGACATTGCCAAAGCCCACACTGGTTAAGCTGCTCAGGGTGAAGTAGAGGGCAGCGATGTAGGAGCTGCGCACCGACGGGCCTCCCACTGTGCTGTTGGCATAGGGCGTCTCCAGACGTTTGCCCAGCTCATGGAGCCATCCTGTAGAGAGGACCAGAGGTCAGGGTTCATGTTCGCTGCCTGTCTGTCTTTATGTTTGTCAGTCTGTCTGCCATCACTTTAGAGTTACAGGGTACTGGCAGGCAGATAACTGTACCACCTGACCACAGACAGAAAGGCAAGTGTGTGTGTGTGTGTGTGTGTGTGTGTGTGTGAGAGCGAGAGAGCGAGAGACAGAGAGAGTCAGGAGGCTGGCATGTCCATGTGGGACAGGGCAGAATTAGATTGGCCCCTCCAGGGATAAATAAGGCTGAGTGGTAATTAGCAGGTATGACCTAACCTCCCCATAGACATAATATAGACAGAAAAGTAGGCATGGACACACACACACACACACACACACACACAAATGTTTGCACAACAGACATTTATATTTATTTTCTGTTACAGTATGTGCCTCCATGCCAGTTGCTGTTAATGGCTGTTTATGTGCTCAGTTCATCCATCTAAAGGATCCAGCTTTACTGATGATTGTTGTATGAAGTCATTCAGTTTGAAATGAAAAGCTAATCAGGGTTAAACTCTTTGCTCGGATGCAGTCAACAGTGCAGATAATTACACAGTAAGCTTAAAGCAGCCTTGTTTTTTCCACACTGACTCATCTGCGGCACAAGAACCTCACATCAAAGATGATTCACAGCACAACAGAAAAGACTGTCAGCTTTTGATTATGGGTTTTTATTGACCTCCATGTCAAGCCACGTTTTAACAGCTACACCAACAAGATACTAGCATGCTGCTTGCTCCCAATCCTTTTTTTTTTTGATATCAGCTTTTGATCTGGGTGCAGACAGTCCTCATTAGAGTGCCAACGTCTGGTTTCCCCTACCACCCCACCACTGGGCAGAGCTAGACATCCCAATAGGTGAGCTATGACTATTTTTAGTCGAGGACAGAAAGCGGATGCAACAAATCTCCACACATTGTGTTGGCACATTCTAGTCTAAAGCCTTATTTGTTGGCATTTGCTACCTATTTAAACAAGGGACCAACTGTGCTACACAGCACATGTGTCATGTCCAGATATTCAGCACAGCAGCACCCCATGGCTTTGCTGTGTAATCCTCAGTTTAATGAAGCATTAGATTTCAGTTCCTGCTGACGGCCACAGTAAAGAAAGTACAAGAGTGATGTCACATGCAAATAAGCAACATATAAGAAAGGAATGCTGTTTTGGCTTACAAATGTGAGGACAGAGAGGTGCTCTTTGAAAATGTCCAAAAAGTCCAAAAAAAAAAAAAGAAAAAAGAATCCCAAGGCACACTCTCTTAAGTGAAAAATAAAGTTTTTTTTTATTTAAGAGGCTGATACATGGCAAGATTAAAAAGCACCAACACATTGGTCTGTAGATCGGTAAGAACAAGATTTACTAAATTTATTCTTCACAAAGAATGGGAATGGGAATGCCTACCCTGAAGTTATCAACTCTCCTGGATGAAACTCTTCAAACATACAAACCTCTACCTCAATAGGTTTTGCAAGGCATCACTCAGACCCACCTATGTCCCAGGTGTCTGGATCGTTGATCTCTATCTCCTTGCGACCAATGATGTACCAGATGCAGGCCATCCAGTGCGCCAGCAGAGCAAACATGGACATCAGCAGGGTCAGCACCATGGCACTGTACTGGGAGTAGCGGTCCAGCTTCTGGAGCAGCCGAAGGAGGCGCAGGAGGCGTACCGTCTTCAGCAGATGGACCAAGGAGGTCTGGGGAGGCATAAGAGGGGCAGTGAGAGAAAGAGAGAGAGTATTCAAATTTTGGGACCTTTGGTTATCTTGTGTATGAATGTTAGAAAAATATGCTGCTTATCTTATACTAAGTAAGAAAGAACAGAGTGTCAGTGCACAATGTTTGAACATAGCATTCTCATGTATCTTCTTGTTGTTCATGTTCGCTCTCACCACAGAACGCAACTGTAGCATCTTGCACTGTAGCATCTTGCGCTGCACCCCACTTACCTTACTTCCCTCCCAGGTGAGTCTCCATAGCAGCAATGACGTGTATGACTGAACAACAATCATGCACATAAAGACTCACATGCTCAACTTTTTCTTCAGATAACTCTGTACTATTGCACTGACTTGTCTCCTTGCTGCAAGAGAAATAAACCCAACTGCTTTGACTTGGGTGACTCCGTGTTCATTTAAGAACTTTCCCAACAAAAAATGACCATGGGAGTGCTTATCAGATGGGCAAATAAAAAGAGTGCGTTAGTGCAGCCTTGTGAATGTGTGAATGATAGATATTTTCTTTTTTTTGGGCATTTCTGCTTTATTTGACAGTCACAGTAGAGAGAGAGACATGAGAAGGAGGGGATGATATGCAGAAAATAGGCTATGGTTGGATTCAAACACCTTTTATACGGTGCCTATGGCAATAATCATAAAGTACAAGCACAAAAGCAGTAATGGAACATTCTGAATAAATGACTGTCCAATTGTACGCACCACTGTGATGTTGAAGGCATAAAGCAAGTCGAAGGGCAAGGCGGCCACCAGATCCACAAAGAACCAGGTGGTGGCATAGTGGATGCAAATGGAGCGTGCCTCGTACACCACCTGGCCTGACTGGCTGACGTAGGTGGTGCGGAAGTTCAGGATAATGTCTGCAAACACAAAGGTAAAAGATTACATTTTCCCCGGTGACCCAAGGAGGTGCCCATAACATATTCATTAAGACAAAGGCTTGCTTACTCAGTTTCATTCAAGGACATTTCTCCTGAATTAGCAGACGTCATGCAAAAAAGGTCACAGTCTAGATTCAATGCCATGGTCTCACTTGTTCACGATGTACAGTTTTGTCTGGAATAGCAACAGGTTTGTTCATTTAGATTTATGTATTTTCAAAATAATAGTGATATAAAATGAGTGTAGCGGAGATGAGCTAAAACTATTCCGTGGTACATCTGTTGCTTTCCTAATCTGTCCTTTAAACAGTTTGATGAACATACTGCAAGTTCAGAAGAATATTAGAAGGGACTATAAGCCAAATATTATATAACAGTTTCGAGTACAACAGATTGTATCGATGCCACTCATTATTATCTGCTGTGAGCATGAAATGTGTTTAGACACAAACCAGGTGGCGTTATTAAACAGCTGGAGTATGTCGTTATTCTAGAGCTGCCAAACGGATAGGCCAGACAGACGATCTAATCCAAGTGTCACAGAGTGGCTGGCAGACACCCTGCAGACCTCTGGGTCTGAGCATGACTTAACACAAACTCATCTGTCAACCAAGCTGTTGATATATGCAGAAATGATGGCTCATGACTCAATGAGGACTTCAGGCTGCGAAAAAGTTATTGTGATGATGATGATGATGATGATAATGATGATGATGGTCACATTATATAAAGGCAAAGACAGAGCACAGCCACGAAGCAAAACTCTTGATTTACTGGTCATTCTTGGCTCCTATTGTCACAAGCTCTGGGTAGTTACCAAGATAATGAGATTGCGGACACTGGCAGGCAAAATTAGGTTTCTCCCCAGGGTGGCTGGCCTCACTTTTTGTGGCAGGGTGAAGAGTTCAACAATCTGGGAGGACCTGGGAGTCAAACTGCTGGTCCTCTACAATACAAGGAGCCAACTGATTGGGTCAGGTGCCTCCTAAGGATGCCTCTGGAGGCTTACTGGGCATGGCCAATGGCGAGGAACCCTTGGGGTAGATCCAGGATACGCTCAAAGGACTATATCTCCCAGTTGGCCTGAGAAAACCATATAATCTCCCAGGAAGAGCTGGAGGAATGTGTTGAGCAGAGAGAGGTCTGTGTATGCTCTGCTTGCCCTGTTGCCGCCATGACAGGCAGCAAGAAAAAGAATGGATGGATGCTGGTTGAAAACCTTGCATCAGCAAACACGGAAATTGGAGTAATGAGGTTTTAACAAGATAATGCCATGTGCGCTCCAGAATATGATCACTTTTCAGATTTTAAGAGCTCCAAATGAGTCATTAATTATTAGACTTTCAAGTGTGTGTTCAGGAGGATATAACACCTTGTCATAACTGCATCTGTGCATCCGGGCAGTGAGTCGCGGCGACTGATGCCGTCTGCACTGCAAAAGTCAAGTCCGTGCATTATGTCAAAATGTAGCCAAACTGTGGAATCGATTTATGTTACTGGCAAAGGCAAAACGGAACCACAACAACATGTGGAATCAGTGGGAATGCACTTTGAAATCTTAGCAGATGGAATGGCCTAATTGGGGCTGATGACGGTCAAAACTACAGTAATTCTTGACACTTTTAGTGCAAATTAAAGGAACAATCAGTAATATGGACCCTTAACATTTAGTGGCAATCAGTAGAGCCATAACAACATCAGGCAACCATATCTCGTCCCCCACAAGTCTCAGCGTCAGCCTCCAGCTCCGCTCCAGCTCCTCTTGCCCCTCCTGTCCCTGATGGCTGCAGTGGGCTTGATAACACTGCATTTCACAACAGCCATCGTATTAGTCAGACAGTGAGTGTAATTACAGTCAACATCACACTCAAATGTCAACAGAGAAGGTAAAATATTTGCTATTGGTCAACCCAGATGTCCAAGCTGTACTGCAGCTATTGTGAATTAACTTTAGCTACATAATACCTTCAAACACTTCTGGCAACAAGCTTGCACAGGACCAGCTGAGTGTTGTTTGAAATCTGGGATGCAGATAACTTTAAACAAAACTAAGACTATGGTTTATGAAGCTTGAATTCATGAGATATAACATTGTGTCAGCATTGATCAAAACCATGAGTGAACCCCCACTGATATATCATGGTAACATAAATATTACAGATTGCACCTTTAAGCCATGACCCAAACTTTCAGCAAATCTGGGTAAACATCTTGAATTTCTATCTTTCACAGTGACTCCTCTCAACCCTCACCTAAAATAAATAGCATCTCCACGGCGATGTCGCTGACAATGGTGGAGCGTGCAGCTGTGTCGGTGTCATCATACGGCGTGAAGCTGACATTATAGGGCACGGTGACAGCCACATAGAAGGTGGCCAGCAGGATGAGCCAGTCCCACAGGGCTTTTGACACGCTGTAGTGCAGCAGAATGAAGCGGGACTTCTGCACCGTCGCCACCTTGTACTCCGGCACCGAGGGTTTGTCAAACATGTTCTGTTGGGGAGGTAAAGGCGCATGTCAAAAACACTTGAACATTTCTGACAAGCGGGACAATAGGGACACATGTACACAGACATATGCACAAATAAACACACACCCATGCTGAAGAGGAGAGCCTGGCCTGCAGTGAGTGACAGAAAGCCAAACAATAACAGCCCCCTGAATTTCAAACTCAACTTGATACATACTGTAAATGAGAAGGCACAATGCACTTCAGAAAAGCTGCATAAATGAATAACTTGATAACCAGATGTTCAGTGGGTGGCTTGCTGTGCAAATAAATGATAATGAGATGGGTATTGCTGTGCCAAGATTTTCCAGAGATAGACAACAAAAATGTCAAGACCCTCTCGTGTGAGTGCACTGAACACTGATGGCAGCTCAGGTGAAACAGATTCGGTTAATTCTGCTGGTTATCTATTCCGCCCAGCTTCCTACAGACACAGGAGAGACCAAATAAATGACCATGCAATATCCATTAAAATGACAGAAATAAGGACCTGTGGTCAGTGAGGGGGAAGCTCACTGCCAACAATGAGGGCTGATAATTTCATACATGACTTGACCTAGGCTTGACTCCATCCCTCCAAATACCACGAATGCTTCAAGTCTCAGTTGGCACAATGGAAGCAGGGCTATTACAAAGAGCTGGAACACTGACCGGCCACTGCTGATATTTTTTAAAGTTATGGTTATTCATTCCTCTCATTAGGTTTTGGTTATTGAGAAAATCCAATTGCATTAAGTATGAATTTCTATTGCTGATGAGTTGGAGAGTCCATTTGGCACATAATAAGCCCGCGGTGCTCCAAATGGCACCGTACTCTTGGTGCGTGATAGCCTTAACCATGTTTAGGAGACGGGAGGCAAAGTTATTACCTCTGACAGTGCTGAGAAAAGCCAAGCACAAAGGGGCGGATAAATGAGAGGCTGCCCATCCGAGCACAGTGTGGCCATTTCACAAACAGGCAAGGTGAGCACTGGGGACGCTGGGTAATGAAGTGTTAAAATGAATTTCTCTTGTATGTGTTCAGAGCTAACCAGCTGCTCCTGTGGATGTGCAAAATTTTACTTAAGATGTGGAGGAGATAGATAGATTCTACTTGGGGAAATAATTACAGGACGATGGGCAAGCTTTCCTTGCACTCCGAAAGAAAAAAAGAGTGAGAGAAATACCAGAGGAGTGACACATCCCTCTCCACTGTCTGACAGGAAGATAAGTGGTCATATTGTCAATTACATGGTCAAACAGCATCCTTTGGTCAATGTTTTCACTGCTTTCACAAGTTTAACACCACACTGGAAAATCCACAGGAAAGCCCCCACTGATTTTCGTCAGCAGCTGCGGCAACTTTAATGATGTTTCAAGGAACGTCCGCAAAAGCTGGGCTGTTTTTTCAATTTGCCTTACATCACTGAGGTCGGGACACCCACCTGACCTTTGCCCCCGGAGCAGTCAGCCATGCACATCCCCCTGATTGAAAAGGAAAAGCCCAGCACTGAGGGAGCACGTGGCGCTATATGTCACTACAGCTGATCTTTTCGCTTCATTAACTCGTGCTACAGCCACACAGCCTGCTCAACTACATCCTCCAGCATGCTTTGAGCTCTGCCACGGAGAGGCAAGCCTGTCCTTGATGGGGAGGAGGATGCACACAGCTCACCATGTGACTCAAGCAACAACCACTCATGATCCCTTGAGCAAAGACTCCACAGCAACTGTATTGCAGAGGTTTCTCAGTCTTGCATAAATTCACTTCACTGTCATTTCTTTTCTGCGTTTTGAACAACACCGCAGTGGAGTTAAAGCAATCCTTACAACATGCTTTCAGAGCTGGGGAGTGCAGAAACCATGGCTGGGATTTTTTTTTGTGCCAACAAAAATGAGGATGAATAATATTGTAAAATAAAAGCTTGCCTACTTTAGCACTTGAATTGATACCTAAACCTACCAGGTACAACCAAAAAATAACTTTGTAACATGGCACTGTACACATAGCACTGCTCTTGGCTTTGAATCAAAATAAAATTAAAATTTCCTTTTTGAAGTAGATGAGGTAACCATCTGAAATGGACTTGAACCTAATACAAATATAACCACCACTGTAAATGAACTGCAAGTCTCTTGTGGCAAAAACACTCCTCTTCCTGTTTCAAGTGACTCAAATGCATTATGAGTCTCCAGCAACATTTTAAATGCAACATAAAAATTTGTGCAATACACAATAAGTGCAATATCCATTCTTTTTATAGTTTTATTTTAGTTTGATAATTATTGGATGTATGCATGTTATCTGTCTTTAATTGTCTTATTAATTTCATTGATCAGGAGTAGTGCTCCTAATTTTGTTGTACAATGACAATAAAGGTTTTCTATTCTATTCTAGTACATTATGGGATGTTGGTGACTGTGGGAAGATACCAAGAAAATCAAGATACTTTTATCTAGCAAACTGAATTACCACATCACGTGTCTTCACCTACAATGCAATGCATAAAAATGGGTTACAGCAGGAGAGGATAAGAGATAAACATTCACTGTCCCGCAGAGAGTGGAGAGAGAGAATGAGAGATAAAGAGGGAGAGAACGAGTGAAAGATGCACACGGGCACAAAATAGCTGCTGAAATATGTGCTGTATTTCACAGAACCAGCCAAAGCATGAATTACATCATGATTTAAGAGGCCTGCTGATGGCACAGTCTCTCTCTTTTATATGGTTTTGATGAGCTAAAGTAAAATCAGGCGGCAGATCCAGCTTCAGATCAAGTCCTTTTACAAGCACATGTGCTCTTGGTCAGACCTCATGTGCTGGTAAGAAGCCTTCAGGCAAAAAAACACATATAAATATACAAGCACATATACATTTTGAACAGTTGATGTATTTGCAGTGGTATAGTAAATCATTCAGGGTGAAAATGTCAAGCATCACCACAACTCTACTAGCTCTACTCGCTGGAAGTACTCACAGCACTGTGAATTGGAGTATACACACTACTCCAACTCACAGTGTTTACATAGTTGAAAGCCTGACTGCCAGGGTCCAGCAGTTGGGTTGATCACAAGAAAAGCTTTTTTTTCTATCTCTGATATCAAGTAACAGTCTTCCTGTTGGCAGGTGTGGCTCGGCATTGAGAG